>CM063500.1:124236358-124248858 GCA_032207245.1 Pardosa pseudoannulata | reverse complement strand
AATAATATACGTATATATATATATATATATATATATATATATATATATATATACACGTACGTGCATACATAGATATATATATATATATACATACACGTACAATAATATACGTATATATGTATATATATATATATATATATATATATATATATATATATATACACGTACGTGCATACATAGATATATATAAATACATACATACATATATTACATACATATATATATATATACATATATAAATACATACATACATACATATATACATACATAAATACATACATACATACATACATACATACATGCTGAACCTGTCAATTCAAGAGAGAATTTTTGAGACAAACAATTATTCTATTAATTTAATAATGTATTACTGTGCATTATATTGATTTGTTGCTACAAATATTTTTATTTGTATAATCGTTTAACCTCAGTAGAGATTGGAATTTGGTTTCTGGCGTTTAAATCGAATTGGTTGGATAGAGAAATTAACATGTACGTATTAAGGTAAGGTTATGCTAGCAATCTTAAAGACTGTGCAATACAGATCTGCTCTACTTGGAAAGTCACTATTTGTTGACTTTTGGAGACAAATTCCCCATGTGCCGAAGATTATTTTGAAAACGCTGTATTAGTTGTATTTTCCATAATTATTTGATTTGTAAAATATTTTTTACCTAGTGATTTTCTTTCTTTATGGGTTCAGGTATGTATTGGTTCAATAGAGATCTTTAGTTGTTTGGTTGATTGGCTGAATTTTAGTGGCGCTAATTCCTCTCGGGACAAACTGCGCCAACCATGACGAAAAAACCCAATTCACCAACACAATTTAGAAACAATTTTGAAAAAAATATCAATTTTGATGTAACGTTAAAAAAGAAAGATACCTGAATCTAATAGGAAAACACTTAAACCAAAAAAATAGATAAAAAATTTAGAAAGACACAAAATGAACACGATGATCAGCAAAGTTTGATTTAAAATTAAAGATTAAAACGTAAAAGAGAAACTAAGAAATTGAAAATCTTACAGCACAAAAAAGAAAAGTAAAAATTTAGAGATTCAAGTTTATTAAAATATTAAAATCAAGAATTAAAAGATTAAGAATTAAATATTATAAAATTGAACATCAAAAGTGAGAAAACAAATGAAATCAGATGTACAAGCCAGTACGGCGAAGAAATGGGAATAAGCCTGGATGCGGCATTTCACCAATGATTGAATTAAGATTAGGCGACGAATTTCAGAAGAATTTTATGTCAGAGATTTCAAACAAATACAAGACGTCAAGATATGTGTAACTGTATAAGTAGTCTGATAATACGCACAATGTGGAGGTGACTCACCAAGCAAGAGATGTGCATGTGTGACTCGGCAGTGACCTACCCGTAGACGAGTGATAATCATGTCTTCTAGAACAGAGGGCCCGCGTGTCGGATCCGACCCTTTTGCTTACTTTATCCGGCCCGTTGAAAAATCCTGCATTCAATTTTTGTAATCTCTTATATGCGATTTTGTTGAAATCAGCAGTATTTCTATGCGTATTGGGAATATATTTGTGAAAGAGCTTTTTCGTTAATGATTTACAAGAGAAATAAATATCGATCACAAATTACCGACGAAAATCAACACTCGATATAAAGGATTGCTACAAGTCATTGGGATCCAAATTTTGAAGAAATAATATCGAATGAACATTCCAGATTTCACGTTTCGCATTCACTAAAACTATTCTATTTTAACGTTTGATGTTTCTCTTTTCTTTTTATAATTATATTCACTATTATATTTACAAAATGTAATAACTATGATCAAAATGAAATAATTTGTATCGTTAAGATATAAATGAATATAAAAATCAAATCTTTCATTAACTGATTTATTGAATGACCATTAATTTAATATAACGGATCCTATTTCTTTAAAAATGACGTGATATATTTTTACTGGGCACAAATGGTTAGCATAGACACCTAAGTAAGACAATTTATTATTACTATTATCTTTTATTAACTGTCAAATTTCTTTTTCCAAATGCTTTAAAATGATACTTATAGTGTTTTTGTCAAAAAAAAATATTCTTGACCAGGGAAAAAACTCCACCTAAAACATTCGGGTATGCACAGCGTACGCGGTATAGCCCTCTGGCCCGGGAGACAATTTGAGAATTTCATTTTGGACCGTGATTAAAAGTATTTGCGCACCCCTGTTCTAGAAGGTAGTTGAGGCCACTTAGAAATTTTATCTTTTACATTTGGCAATTTATTTGACTGTGTGTATACTCAAAAATTCGGCTGTTTAGTGATCATTTAATTTCTGCCATTCTCTAAATGGTTCAATAGAGAAATTAACACGTAATTATCAAGTCTCAGCTGGCAATCTTAAAGATTGATACTGTATAGTACTTTCTGTGCTTGACTAGTCAGTATTTGATGACTTTTGGCAAAAAATTGCTTGTATACCCTAAGATTTTTGAATAAATCTATATTACTTGCATTTTCTAGAATGTACTACAATTACTCCAGGAGATATAAAAGGGGATAGATTAGAGGTAATAATTTCAGTTGTGAGATAGAACATATCTCAATGCAATTGTTTAGAATGAAATTATATTACGCGTAGTCTTTAATTTTATCTCGATATAAAATTGTCTATAAACCTATCATGATTAATATATTAATCGGGGATTACAATTTTGTTTCTCTCATTTCATAATGAGGCTTGGTTTGGAGCGCTACAGTCTACTTTTTTGTAGCACGAGAGATAGTGAGAACGGGACCTACATCTTAAAGCAGATTCTGAAAGGCTACGTGCATCCATGCCACAGTGGAATACGAACCCACGAAAATTTCTTCCGAAGATCAGCGCCCTAACCATTCTATCCCCGTTCGGCCAAAGACAGTGGGATACCAACCCACGAACTATTCTTCCGAAGATCTGTGTCCTAACCATTCGGTCCTCGTTTGGCCAATGACAGTGGGATACGAACCCACGAACTCTGCTTCCGGAGATCAGCGTCCTAACCATTCTATCCTCCTCCGGCCAATGACAGTGGGATATGAGCCCACGAACTATTCTTATCTATATCAGCGTCCTAACCATTCTGTCCTCGTTCGGCCAATGAGAACTTTCCTTTTTGCAGTTAGAATTTATCTACAATTTTTAACATTGTTGATTTCTGAAATAGTGTCCGTGATAATAAGCTTGAGTTCACTTTGTTGAAGTTTTACTTTATTTAGAAATCAATTACGATTCTTTTTCACATGTATTGAACTTATATCTGTATATTTGTTTGGAAAAAAAATAAAATTGTTGCTCAATATTGAGCGAAGCTGCTCTTTTCAAACATAATTCAATAAAATATTGTCAATAATACATATTTTATAGACAAACAATTTTGCAAATAATATGTATATAAATTTGTTACAATTTTTGATACATCCATAATTTTCTCTCGGAGTAAATTGAGATAACATCTTTTTATCTTACTGTTTGACAACCGCAATAATTTGGAAATAAAATTCTTGAATTGAGTAACTATAATTGCGTCAATATTCTTGAAATTTATTACAGACCGACTCTCGTCAAGTAATGAAAAAAATCGTTTGGCCAAAGTAACTGTTTCCTAAGGTGCTGTGTTACCCCATTCTTCGATTATATTTTATGATTTACTAGCTGCTTCGCACCCAGCCTTTGGTCTGGGTCTTAAAATATTTCGATGAAAGGTTTAGAACCACTATTAAAGATAATAAGACGTATTAATAGAAATGCTGAACAAATCTCGTATATTTCAGGTTGTTGACGATTATAACAGTTTATTTTAATAGCTGAATGTCCAGTAAGTGCATTGTGTAGCCCGTGAGCCGTTGCATAATAATTTCCAATTCCACCACTTTTTTTAATGTAGGAGTCAAATTGCAAAATGCTGTGGAGAGTAATATATATGTACTCTTCTGAATGGGATAATTCATTTCCGAGATTGGATGTCTTTTAGTACTAATGTTTTACATACATAAAAATTAAATTTTAAACAACAAAACCTATGACGATAACTTTTTCTTTAAAAAATGGCAATTGTGAAATAAAAACAAATTTGATAGAACATGGCGAATTTGTAATTATTGAAAATAAAAATCACGCTAACATATAACAGAAAAATACTAATTTCTTAAAAAAAATTGAGAAAGTAAAATAAAGATTTACATATTTTGATGAAGTAAAATATTTAGCTATTAAAAATAAAATGATTTTGATACTGGGATATTTCAAAGAGAAAAAGTTATTGCGTATGACAAATAGTTGTAACTATAGGCAATAAATGGCACCACTCAGTACATATATTAATTAATATACTTTTAACTGATTGTAATTACGGTATTTTAATGGTGGAAAGAGTTTAAGCATTCAGCCGATTGGGCGAAGTAATGCATCCAAATGTATTTAAGTTTATAAATGCATTTATTTACACTCGAATTTTAATGGTAAGGTCTTGAAAAATTCTTCAAGAATATAATAAATCACTAACAAAAGTACCAAAATGTGCCGTAGTTCAAATTTTCCAAACAAACAACGGTTTGGAGGATAGGCGATAGTTGTTTTGCATTAATGTCAATTCTATTACCAAATATCTGGCGAAAACGACGACAACTATGAAAATATGGTCATTATTTGTCACGCCAACTTAACAGTTAAAATGACTGTACTACATAATTAAAACGGTGTTTTTGTTGGTTTTAAAATAATATATTTCGAACTAATTAGAATATCTGAACGCGATTGACCGAAATGACTTCTCTAAGTAATTCTGCCAAGCCTAATTATGAATAGATGTTAGTGTGGTCTAAAAATTGGATAAATAAAAATGGCGCAATTGAATTGACAATGAAAGAAAAATACGAAATATTGATAAAATGAATTAAGCACATAAGGTCAAAAGCCGAGAACAATTATATTACTTGAAAGTGTTATCATAAGAATGAAGTTACTTAAACGATTTCAATTTTTATAACACTTAATTAAAAGAAATATACCGAAAGTTGCCAAGGTTATTTAAGAATAGGTGAAGTACAGAGTGAAGTCTTAAAATTGGATAAATAAAAATGGCGCAATTGAATTCAAAATGATAGAAATATACCAAACCAATATTGATTAAACGAAATAAGTATATAAGGCTAAAATACCGAGAACAATTATATTATTTGAAATCACATTTTAAACTTTAATCAAAAGTGGTTACAATATCTCAACATTTCATAGTTGCTATTTCTAAAATGAAAACTTATTTGTTCCCTGTATATCATTTGCCAATTTTTTTTCTCTAGTGTAGTTGAGTTTTAGATAACAAAACCTATAATCATATGTTAGTTTTTATTTAATAAATGGCAACTGCGAAATAAAAACAAATTTGATAGAACATGGCAATTTTTAATTACTGAAAATAAAAATCTCGCCAAGAAAATAAAATAGAAAAAAAAGGTGATTTCATACACAAATGTGAGTTTAGCGTTTAGCAGATAAGAGAATAGTCTTATATATATATATATATATATATATATATATATATATATATATATATATATATATATATATATATATATATATATATATATATATATAAATGCCATCATATATTTATATACTTACACTTGAATTTAAATAACGTAGATATGTTTTTGTGTTTCCCGTATACCAAATATCTGGCGATAATAATGCCAACAATGAATAACACTGCCATATTTAGACGCCAACTCAACAATGGAAAGCTCGTGTCGCAAAATTAAACTGCCATTTTGTTTGGTTTTTCGTTAATATCTTTCGAACTAATTGGTATATCGGAACACGATTGGGCGAAATAACATCCCTGAATCTCACAGTCAGATTTTAATCTGGGAATTCAAGATGTATTAGTGTGGAATATGTTCATTTGGCGGTATCAAGGATTTCTGTCCAAAGAAGTTACTCTATGATTTATCGGGTAGATTTCTTTAAAAAAAAATGAAAACTGTTCTTAATATCTATAAATAAAAATAACAAAATATATGTTTACATGCTAACGATTAAATCTGCATCAAATTTTTGTCATATTAAATTTGCTCAAAACTGTATAGTAAAATATAAGTTTAACCCTAAACTGTATTACTACTGTACGTTGATTAGCAAACTTAATATACCTTGCCAAATTACGTGATAGAATAAGGAGCAGAGGTTTTGACAGCAAAAATGCTAATTTTGCTCGTAGTAATAAATGTTTTCTAAAATTAATGCAATTTATGACAAACCACATAGTTTAGTATGAAAGAAATACATTCATATTGTCAAATATATGAATATGAAGATAACTATATAAAATGATAGGTTTTTATTTACCAATGAGAGTCACCGAAATTTGTACTTTTTGTTGTTAGAATACTGTTGATAAACATTTCATTGCAACTTAAAAATTAACCAAGAATTAAATTTAAAATTAGCTCTCATATAAAAATGCTATAATTTGCGTCACATAGAAATGAAAGTGAATCACTTTATATCTCAATTTCCAGATCAAATCGAATTGATACTACGCAGACGATTATAAAATAAGAAATGAATAAATGAAATATTTACAGTAATGACGTCATAATGATAAAAAAATATCGTTTTCACCTATTTATTATGTGAAAATTTTAATCTCCTGCTTTTAACCGAGGAAAACTGCGCTTAAAACAAATATATGGGATTAACGGAATGACGTCACATTGCTAGAAATGATTGCTTCTTTCATTTAGTTATGATGCGATAAATGAAAAAGTTAATCGTTTGCGTTTAACCGGGGAAAATAATGCATGGAATAGTGACATAAAATGCTCGAAAAAGGGGGAAGGAATGGATTTCGAACGTTAAAAATTTACAAAAACCTTCCCAGGGATATACCTAAATATTTCCCAAATTTTCAAGGCGATTGGATGCATGGTTTTTGAGTCTATAGAGAACATACATACATACAGACAGACAGACACACACAAATTCATTTTTATATATATAGATTTCCAATCATGGATGCAAGTAATTTGGTTACTCGGATTCTCTATTTAATAGTTTTAATCAAATCATTGTTATTATATTATTCGCTTTTCTCTCAGGTTTCGGTCTGGGTATACGAATACTAAGTAATATTATGGGAAGTTTAGTACAGATTTTTGTGTGTTATTTTTATTTCAAACAGGTTATAACACGTAAAAATAACATATTAGGTGATTTTGATGACTGATTCTTGCAAGCGTCTAATACAGAAGCACCTGCTTATTCATCTATTATAATTATATCCAGTTTCCAGGATTAGTTTAATAAAATAAATCTAAAAATGTAATAAATCCATTTTAAGTCGTATGATGACGTAAAGCGTTACCAAAAATAAAATAACAAAATTGCTAAAACATAGTAAACCAATGAAAAGCTATCATTTAAACAGGTGGTATGGTTTGATCTAAGAGAATCCGCATTGACTTAAGGACAGTCGTAAGTGAAAACATAAAGAAAACAAAGAGCATAGAGAAGATAAATGCAATTTATCGTAACATCATATTCCGCAGGCTTTTGTAATGAAAAACTAGTGTATTCCGATTTACAGGTGTGTGATCCAGCCAATCGGGATTCTTAATGTTTTATCACATGAATGACGCTTGATGACGTGGAGGAAATTAAATTAATTACATAAATAGTTATATAAGAAAAGGCTAAGTCAGCAGGAATATTTTTTTGAATTTTCGTGAATGCCAAATCCATAAAAAGATATTCGCCAATTTTTCCATAAAAAAAATTCTCAAATTATTATATAAGATAGATTTACAATTACATAGTTTATTTTTTTAGGTTAAATATATATATATATATATATATATATATATATATATATATATATATATATACAGATATATATATATATATATATATACACACACATATATATATATATACATATATATACATAATATATATATATATACTTATATATATATATATACACACACACATATATATATATACATACATATATACACACATATATATATACATACATATATATATACACATATATATATACATACATATATATATATATACACATATATATACACACACATATATATATATATAATATATATCCCCCCCACACACGCAAAAAAAAATCATTGTGATCATTGAAATCATTAAATTATTAACTTGGTGACCCGTAGGTCATAGGTTGCCTCCGGCTGTTCTAGATTCTGAATCCTGAATTGAGAACTTTTCCCTTAGCGTCTTATACTTCGTCTTCGATCGATGCTGGGGAAAAGGGGGCCGAGAATCTTCCACCCCCGTCGCTCTGATTCTTGGTCCACTTCCGGAATCCGGATCAAAAGGGATTTTTGCCGCCGCACACACTGAGGCGCTTATTTACATAAGGAGTCAATAAGTGGAGAATGTCTCTGGAAGGGATTTATTCGACGCCGTTCGAAAAACCGGAACGGGAGGGAAAAGGTATTGTTTGGAGAAGAAACATACATTCGGGTTTAGGGTTTCTTTCGAATTTTACGGTTTAAGTTAGAATAAGCTCTGTGAAACTTACATATTGTTAAAGTTGAAAGATTTAATGAGGCTTATACATAAAAATATACCCATAAAAAATCCATATACACAATAAAACTACAATCATATTACAATTTCATGCATATGCATGGTATCGATTAAAGTTTTGGAGCATTTAGAAGCTAATTTATATAATAAAGAATGACTATTAAATAATGAGAAATAATGAAATTCATTAAACAAAGAAAAATCAAAATGCATCAGACTGCAATAATAGATAACAAATGATTTTTTCATAAAAATCTAGCATTTAGACCAAATTTTTATAGTTGAATAATCTTTGCACTATAATGTAAATTGCATTGGAAATTTATAAATATTTTCTTCTATCACGTAATCATCAGATGACGCATCTTTTCTTGCTTTTATCAGTTTTGTTTGATAATGTTTTAATTTCATTGTATCCCTAGAAAATTTTTGAAATTTCATCAATGTTTAAGCTATCTTTAATTTCTCTTTTAATTTCTGTATAGCTAAAGTCTTTATAAGCTAATACCAATATTTTACATTGATTTTTTGGTTGCAAGTCAAATTATGTGCTACTTTTCTAGAATTTTATTACGTTCTACAGTCTTACTAAAAAAGCATAATAAATACAAACTAATTTACAAGAAATCGCTTAAAACGCTAACCAACGCCCTCTTTTGAACTCCATTAAATGATATCACTCGCTCAATCCTACTATAATCTGATTGATATATAGGCAAAATAAGAGAATATCCGAATAGCTCTCTAAACCTTCAAATTCTCCCAAAATTAAAATAATGAAGGATAACTGATTCACATGAAAATAGTAGGTTAGGCTTTATTAAATTGTTATTTGTCTGCATGCAATAAACTGTAATGCACTATGTTTTTAATAAATATGTCTTTTCAATTAAATACAATTTTATGCTCATTAATCCAAAAATTATGATGATATCAGGTTTCAACCTCAAAACTAAAATGTTTCCAAATGTTTTCTAAAATTTTGACCAATACTCACTCACTCACCCGCATTCTCTTCCTCCCGCTCTCTTTTTACCCCTCACTCCCTCTATCTCCCTCCCCCTCACTCTCGCTCTGTGTGAGCATGTGCGTATGTAATATATCTAAATTATTACACCTAAAATATCTAAAAATTTTCTATTACTAATTTTCAATACCTAACTCCACATCCTTAAAATGCCATAATTAAAGGAGCATTTGCCAACTTAAAATTCTTTTCCCCGTCTTTTAAAACTAAAGCTGGTATAAATGCAAACTTCGTTTCCATTGGCCCCATTTTTCAACTATTTCAAAAACACAGTTTCACTTCTCCAATAACTAAACTGCCTTCTATGTAATAATCGAGCTACCTTTAATGATCAAGGTCCACTCTTGATTTCCAAATTACGCTGTAAAATCACAAGTCTCATGGGAACAAAATAACATGATTTCTCGCTATGTGATGGGGAAATAATTGAAAAATTTATATATTTCTCTCTTTTATTCATTCAAACCTCTTGTCGTGTAAAGATGATCTATTGAGAAATGTGCTTTAAAATCCAATAAATGTAAAATTTCTCAATGCTCGACTTATTTCACTAATGATGTCATGACTGCAAATTAGTTAGAATTTTTATTTTCTCCGTAAGCCCGAGCAATTTAAATAATAAGAGCTGATTTCAAATTTAATCGCTTAAAGAAGATTTCGCAATATATTTACATCTATATATATACAACTGATTATATGTATATATATATATATGTATATATGTATCTATATCTATCTATCTATATATATATATATATATATATATATATATGTATATATACACACACACATTATATATATATATTGATAGAAATTTAAATAATGTAAATTAGACTAAAAATTCTAAACTGATAAAACAAATCACAAAATACGTTTCATGTTTATCAAATTTATGATACAAATTTAAATTAACTATTGTCTTCTAATTAAATTTATATATAACACCTTTATACAAAACATATTCAAAAATATGTAAGTTCCCTTTAATAATTTTACATTTTTTAAGCAAGTATCTGAATAATCAACCCTCATTTATATATCTATAATTATGTATATAAATTCTAATAAATAGGTTTCCGATTCTATACTGGCTTCTTTTCAGAAATTTAGAAAGGGGGTTTTGGTATGGTACGATTATTTTTATGCAAATCTCCCATACGAATATTCACCACAAATGTCAATCTTTTAGAATAAAAGGCTCTTCCCTATCCCTTCTATCGAAATATACTTTCAAGATTCATCTGCATTTCATCGTATTTCATCTGCATTTTATCGAACTTCATCTGCATTTGAGGTACGGAATAATGAAACGGTTTTAAAAAATATGTTTTCTTTAAGAGCTATTTAATCGGAAGAGAAAATACTTTTATACTGCAAAACATATTATATATATATATATATATATATATATATATATATATATATATATATATATATATATATATATATATATATATATATTCATATACATGTGTCTAAGCATATAAATAGTATATATATATAAATATACACACACAGACACACACACACAAATATATATATATATATATATATATATATATATATATATATATATATATATATATATATATATATATATATATATATATATATATATATATATATATATATATATATATATATATATATATATATATATATATAAATATATATATATATATATACACACACATATATATACATATACAAACATATACATATATACACACACATTCCACACACACATATTATATATATATATATATATATATATATATATATATATATATATAGAGAGAGAGAGAGAGAGAGAGAGAGACATATAGATAGATAGATATATAGATATACAGATAGATAGGTAGATAGGTAGATATACAGATAGGTCGATAGATAGATAGATAGAGAGAGAGAGTTGGAGAGACCATATACATATATCTGATTATGTTTATAACCATTTTATTTAAATTACAGTTTTAAGATATATTTCAGAATTAACGATGCTAATATTCATTTTGAAACCTTTAAAATGAGCACGTTATGGGTATGTCTTTAACATTTTTATTTCAAATTAAATGAATGAATTTTATTTCAATTAAAAAAAATTCACTCTTGATACACTTTTACTTTTCTCGGTGTTCACTTTCCAGTTTAAGTTACATCTTTCTTCGGGTCACGTTCCTTAACTTGAAGTACCGACAACTCAAAAACAATTAGTTTTTCTGTACATCTCTATCATATAAAGGGAATTTTAGTTTAAGGCATATAAACTGTTTCACTTCATGTGAATTAAATTTCGTTATTATGCAAATAGCATTAATTGAAGAGTGAAGTCTTTTACTATTTCCAAATCATAAAAACATCTCTCCCTTGGCAAACTCAACAGAATCGATTGCTTAGTTCAGACCCTAAATGCTAATTATTTTGACAAACGGACCCACTAACAAACCACAGGACTTCAGCTTCTTAATTTCCAAATTTTAGTGTTAATCAAATGATGTGATAAATAATTTGAATCTGTCATTATTACAGAGGTTAGTCACCGAAAACTAGCTTTTGACTAGCTTCTTTTGATTATCAGGAAACTTTCGATGTCCACTGAAATTTCAGAAGACCACCGATAATTTGTGCCAAAGATCGTTACTGATTTTAAAGTTAACACATTTATGTTATATAAATACACGATAATGTATACAAACTATTGCATATGCATGTTACACACACGTATTTGAGTTTATTGTTTGTATATGTGTATATATAATATATAATATATATAATATATATATATATATAATATATATATATATAAATATATAATATATATATAATATATATATATGTGTGTGTATATATATATATATATATATATATATATATATATATATAT
>CM063500.1:124221358-124223858 GCA_032207245.1 Pardosa pseudoannulata | reverse complement strand
TCACATGATTTCACACATATTCCTCCTATTAACCCTCTGACTGCTCAATTTGTAAACCGAGATCTCTTTAAAAATTGTGTATTTTTTATTGCATAGATTAAGTATATATATAAGCATACTATCTATAATTCTGTTATCTAATAATACTATAGTTCTAGTCATATATTTCTATTTATTACCTTATTAAATGTCTAATACTGTAGATAATTTATCCCACAGGTTAAACGGTGAAAAGACGAAATGTGCTTCTTAAAAAAAGGAAGAAAAACCCATGCCCGCGAAAATAGAGGTATGAGCAAATTTTGCTACATCTCAATTGCCAGAGGAAATCGCAGGATGAGCAGACAGAGGGTTAATACACGTGTCATCGCAAAGCTCATACCATATTAAATCAGATAACGATAGTCGAAAATGAGTAAATGAAATCATAATATTTTTTTTATTATTCAAAAATATAGTAACTGTATGGTATAGAATATTTTAAAGTTATGACATAAAGAACAACCATCCTCAGTAATGATTTCAAAATTTACATAAAGTGAAGATAATAGCATCTTTCTACACTTAAAGAATTTTTAAATTAAATAATGTATGAATGTATTATGAATTTCAAAATCTGAAATGCATACGAGATAATCGTTCAATTTGGGATATTTTATGTCACATACCTATTAATTTTTAATTTTACAGGTATATTATTTCTTTAAAAATTTAATTAGTTTAGTAGAGGGAAGGTTCCCTTTATTATCAGTAAATAAAGCCTTAGTTATACCATATTATATATATATATATATATATATATATATATATATATATATGTATATGTATATATATGTACATATATATACACACATATATATATATATACATATATATAAATACACATATATACTTATATATATATATATATATATATATATGTATGTATATGTGTATATATATATATATATACATATATATACACATATATATACATATATATATGTATATATATATATATACATATATATATATATATATATATATATATATATATATATATATATATATATATATATATATATATATAAATATATGTATATGTACAATGTTTATATGAAGGTGGAATAGCCACACATAAAACCTAATTTGAATGTTGATGTAACATAACGTTAATTTGAGAACATTAATTACACAGACAGAAACTCTAAGCTCAATGGGGCTAGAATGCAATAAAAAACTTGAAGTGGAAGTCATCGTACTATTTCCACCATCGCCTTAAATCAATTTTGCCACTCTCTGCAAACCCCAAAGGAATGGCTGCAAACACAAAAGGAAATCGGATTTCTCAAACCACTCTCATTCTGTCCACGTCAAAAATCCCTTTCCTCTCTAGACGACGGGGAAAATTGGCAACGTTGTAATCCTGACGGAATTAGGTGCAGATAAATAAATGCTATAACTTTTCAAAAGAAAATACAAATTCCTTTATGGCATTTAATAATTTATAGGTATGTGTGTTTATATATATATATATATATATATATATATATATATATATATATATATATATGCACATAAATGTATATATACGTGTAAGTATCTTAAATATATTGATGATTAAGTTGATTTTAAGCTCATCTGAATTCAAAAAATGAAGACATTGGGAATGACGTTATGAAACTGACCAATACCTTAGCTCAAAGTAACATAATCTATTAAAATCTTTCTTTTCTAGAGATTCTTTCAAAACACATTTAATTGCATTTAAAAGACAGTCACATATACCTTTACGCGAATACATGGCTGCAATGCTGTTACCCATTTAGAACTATTAGAAGAGAAAGTGTAGCTTAAGGAATTCTACTGACGCGAATAACGTCACTACAGCTGAATCCTCGTAATTTAGAATTCAAAGTAAGAAGTAGGGACCAAACGGAAGAACTCCGGGTTTGGCCTGCCACCCCAAAGATATCGTTTGAGAATTTGAAGGACATTGTGACCAAGAACATATTTTACGTTCGATACATATTATATATATATATATATATATATATATATACATATACATATATATATATATATATATATATATATATACATATACATATATATATATATATGCACATACATATACATATACACATATATATGCATATACATACACATATACATATATATAAACACATATATACACATATATATACATACATATACACATATATATACATAAATATATACACATATATATACATATATATATATATATACACATATATATATACATATATATACACATATATATACACATATATACACATATATATACACATATATACACATATATATACATACGAATACACACATATATATACACATATATAAATACATATGTATATACAAATATATATACACATATATATACATATATATATACACATATATATACACTAATATATACATATATATATACACATATATACATATATATATACACATATATATATACATATATATACAC
>CM063500.1:124193858-124216358 GCA_032207245.1 Pardosa pseudoannulata | reverse complement strand
GCATGTGTATGTTATAAAAATATTGTACATATATAAGTAAATTATTAAAATTTTATTATTACAAATAACTGTATTTTATTCTTTAATTTTAACTGTACGTCGTGATGTATAAAAGGTCTCAAAGCAAAAAATGCTCTTACTACATTCTCTCAGAAAAACAAATTCCTAAATTTTCCAACTGAACCAACCCCTGGTTTCCTGTAGTTCTATTGGGATCCGAGAGATGATTTTGGACGCTAAACATTGTCTAACTTTCCTAATCATCTCGAATTTATTGTACCCAAAAAGAGCTGAAATAAGATAATATTTTATGTATTCTCGGGCACTGGTGTCCGCCAAGTTCTTCCAATTTCAAGGCAGATTCAATGGTATAGAGGCATAAGGTGATTCATCTGGATTTCAAAGTTCGCTTAAATGGATGAAGTTTTAAGACATTTGGAACCAAGTGTTTGTCAGAATATTTTGAAGAATTTAAACAACTATTCCTTTTGTAGAGTCGAGTACAGTAAACAAAATAAAGGTTAGTATACTTTTACATATATTTCAAAACGTATAAAATTTAGACTTACCATATGTTTATTTTCCCCCCTACAGGACCTACAGGATGGTAGGGCAACTGGATTGCTTGCGCCTTGACCTCTAATCCAGAGATTTCTTACAGTAAGCAGAGAAATTGACAAGGAGCAAAATAAAACGTGGAAAGCTTCACGATTTTGCTAGTCATTCTTGATCAGGGGCCATGCAAATTTTCTATGTATCTTTCCAATTTTAGTATACATACTACCGAAGCAAGTACATATAAAATTTTGGTTAAGATACCGCGAGGCAAGCGGTTGTGCCTTAACCATTATGTGTGTTATAGGCCCATGGGCCATTTCTTCCTTGTCAAGGGGAGTGCTATCCTTCTCTCCTTTCATATAACACATATTTTCTCCCAAAACTAACTAAGGTATTTAGAAATGTATTTTAAAATAAATTCCTGGTGATTCTATCTCTTAAGTTGAACCTAAAGAGAAGAGCCTTTTGTTTCTCTTCTGACTGATAACCTTGGTGGCTTTAAATACACTAAAATTAGCTCCTACTTAGCAGAACTATTTGTATATGACTCCTTCACGTAAAATAGTTTCACTTCTTATGTACCATCACCTTCAGCGGTACATCTTTAGGCGTGTACGGGTTTAACGCACCCGGCATTCCTGAGTGATCTTTAATCAGTGTTCTTCCTCGTAGCCTTGAGCTTACCTTTGCAGAGTTTGCTCCTTATTGGGTTGGACCACATTAATCTTTGATTCATGAAGGACCTCTCGCCGGTCAACAGCGGTTTTCCAGCTAATATGGGTCACTCATGTGATGAGTATGATCAGTAAGAGTTGCTACTGTATGGCCGGAAATGGTGGGTCAACGTAAAATTAAAACTCTCTTATGCACCACCATGTGATTAGTATTAACAATCTGGAAGACTCACCAGTGCCTGATACAACTATAAAAAGAATCTACTTGAGCAAAGTCGTTTTTTGACCTTAATGGTGCTCATTAAAAATATAAAAAACGAAAAGCTCACTCCTTTGCCTTAATACCGGTAGCGTATGACTCAATCGTGCTTGGTTTGTCCAAGTGGAATCATCATCATCATCATCATCAACAACGACAACAAAACTTTTGAACCACCGAAGCTCAGTCGGCAAAGGTAAAGCTCTCGTAACTAGAGGGTTGCGGGTTCGGAGCTCGATCCTTCCTAAGAACCTCCGTCTTCTTTAAAGGTGACTGAAAGACTTAAAATAGGTTCGTGGTCCCAATGTCCTCCAAGATCTCGATCAAAACCCCTGGGGATGGCAGACCAAGTCTATGGGACTTCTGCTTGTTTCCTGCTTCAAAATGATGAAGACCCACTTAAGCATAAGTCATACTTTCACTATAATAGTGCTCATTAAAATAAAAGGCTCACCCTTTGGCCTTAATACGAGTAGCGTATAGCTCAATCATGCTTGGTTTGACCAAGTGGCATCACAAACAACAACAAAAACTACTATAAAACCTATAAGTTATTGGTGACAGAAGCGTTACAGACGATATATCAGAATAAACTCAACAGTTTTATTTTCAAATTTTGATCTCTTCATTGATTGTCTGTCTCTACTGTATCTAGCATAGATACCAGTTTCCATTTGTTGTGGCTCGAAAGCACGCACTACAATATGTGTATAATATTTTTAACCTAAACCTAATCAAGGTAATTCTAAGTGTATCTTAAAATAATTTTATGGCAATTCTATCTGTCATGGCAAATTTTGGCGAATACCTGTTATTCTTTCTTTAGATTTGACGATTTCACATACACCAAAAATTTATTCTTGCTGACTCCCGCACTTCTTGCATGCCTTGGTGACGCTTCAACTACGTAACCAAGTGTCCCCACGTGACTAATCATTAATATTCCTCACAGACTGTGACCCCAGAAACCTTCGGAAGAAGATGTTGCTACAATAAACTATTTTTGTTTTTCAAAACTAAGTTCTTTGTTCTCTTGACCACCTTATATCTTATTACTGCTCTCAAGTAATTGTGAATTCCCTTCCACTTTGTTAAGGAGTATACGTTTATACAAGATGCAGAAGCATAATTTTAAATAAATACTAGTTTTATAAGGTGCCAACGCATCTTAATGCATGCAGTAAGTATTCATCCCATGCCGTAAACATTAGAATTAGCAAATAATACAATGAAATAGTATTTGTTGTGGTTAAAAAACGATTGTACCCTCTTGATATATTTAGAACAATAATTGTACGAGGGTTGCTATTTATATTTCTGGTCTTGGCAACAGTAAGTGTTCTAGGCGACCGCAGACGATTTTAATCGAAAGTTTGATATTTTTAAACAAATTCAGCAGACGATTTACCATTATAGCTTTATTTGTGTTGTTGACAGTAAATTGAAAAGTTTTCTCTTTCAAAAAATGGAATTGAATCGTGAACATTTTCGTGCCATTATTTTTCATAACTTTCGACGTGGATTGTCAAGACAAGAGTGCTTCGATGAACTTAATTCTTTATACAGAGATAAAGCGCCATCCTACAGCAATGTAAAAAATTTTTATAACGAAATTAATAACCGTTGATGTTCGATCCAGGACGAATCCCGTGCAGGTGGTCCAAAATCCGTTGTTGTGCCAGAAAAGATCGATGCTGTGCGTGAACTGATAAAACAAGATCGTCATCTGACATACCGTGAGATAGAGGCGTCTTTGGACATTAGTATGACTAGCATCAATAAAATACTCCATGAACATTTGAGAGTAAAAAAATTTGTTCGCGTTGGATCCCGCATAATCTGACAAACGCTCAAAAAAAGGCTCGTGTCGATTGGTGCAAGGAAATGTTGGAAAAATACGTTCAAAGTACATCAAAGGCTGTGTATAACATCTACACAGGTGACGAATCATGGATCTATGCATATGAGCCGGAAACAAAACAGCAATCAACTATATGGATCTTCCAAGACGAGGCAAAACCAACAAAAGTTGTTCGAGGAAGAAGCACATTGAAACAAATGATTGCCTGTTTCTTCGGCATTAACGGTCATGTGGCAACAGTGGCGTTAGAGCAACGCAGAACGGTCAATTCTGAATGGTACACGAGCATTTGTTTGCCAGAAGTCATCGGAGAAATTCGAAAAAAGCAGAACAGGCGAATCATTCTTCATCATGACAATGAGAGCTCTCACACATCGACTCAAACAAAGGCATTTCTGACGGAGCGAAATATCGAACTGATGGGTCATCCGCCGTATAGCCCTGATTTGGCACCCAATGACTTCTTCTTATTCCCACACATCAAAAATAAATTACGTGGACAACGATTTTCGACTCCCGAAGAAGCGGTTGATGCATTCAAAACGCATGTTTTGGAGTTACCTCAATCGGACTGGAAAACGTGCTTTGAAAATTGGTTCAAACGCATGCAAAAGTGGAGAATATTTTGAAATATTTTTATTTCATCATGGATAATATTTTGAAAAACAATAAAACCAATTTCGATCCTACATATTTCTTTTTTCATTATTAGGCCAGAAATATAAATAACAAACCTCGTACAAGAACATCTTACTTTATCTTCATGATAACATTTAAACATTAATCTTATTACTTTCATGTTTATAATATAATTAGTTTTCCATGGAAATGCTATGCTTGCAAATTTCAATTTATATACTTAAAAGCAGATATAATCTATCCATAATATAAAAAAATTAATTTCTAAAAAAAATCATTCATAGACAATTTAATTGAAATTTTAATAGCAATTGAAATTTTAAGAATTCAACATCAGAGGTAAGAGTAGAAACTTAAGATATATATATCATCGTGAATCGTTTCATAGAATCTTTCTTTTTCAATTAATATTCCCCATCTCCTAATATTTCGTAAAAGAATTATTTAACATTCTAACTGCTACAAATAATTTAATTTGAAAATTTTGTCACAGTTCGTTAAATCGAAAATATTTTAAGTCAATCAAAATATGAATTTATTTCGGATAAAACATGACGCCGGTGTAAACCAAGTAGTACAGATCTCTTATACAATAAGTTATCTGTCCGACTGTCCTCAAATTTATGAAGCGACTAGACCTGGAATGGAAAGAGGCATCTATATTGGATTCTTGATGAGTTAGGTTTAGCAAAATTCAAAGAGAGTAAAGTTTGACTTCTCCTAAACGATCGATCCGATTCTAAAATAAATTGGTATAAATATGCTTACTATCACAACAAAAAATACTAACTTCTTTAAAACGTTTGCAATCCACCCCTTTCCCTCTTTTAGGGCGCTTAATGCCATTATATCAAGACCTATTTTAAGAGAAGGTGATTAAATTTTTTAATTTATCACATGAAAAGTAGAAGAAAATAACATTTTTTTCTAGCATTATGACGTCATTCCTTTAACCGTCTCATTCGATTATTTTTTATTTAAAATTATTTAAATATCGTCTGCATTATTTTTATACGTTTCATCAGTAATTTAATTATTAAGTTAATAATTTTCTTTTGTGCTTGGATTAAATAATAGATTAGGTCCATATGTGATAATTTTAAATTGAATCCTCGATTACTTTTTGTTGAAAGATATTTCTCAGGCAAAAAAACAAACCATTTTTGCCTCATAGGGTACTTCATAATTTTATGAAATTAAAAATTTCACTGATCCTGTAATATGATGGGCTATATGCTAGTAATGTAATAACCAGTGACATGATATTTATTTTATTGTATGCTAAAAAATAGTTGATAATTAAATTTAAATTGAGTACAAAGTGTATTGTTTATCAATGAGAAAATGTAAAATATTTGAATTGTGCGCTATGTTATATACAATGTAAAATTAACAGTGGAATATTGTCGAGAAGATTGAAATAATGACACAATTATGTTAAATAAACAATTGTATTAATTAGATCCGAAGCACTTCGTTTGAGATTAGATCGAAGAACTGCCCCCAACTGATGGAACACACCTCTTATATAGTCAGAAGATCCTAGAAACATCTTCCTCACTAGTAAAGAACGTTCCATATTCCTCTAGATTTGGTACAAATAATAAATAACATTAATTTAAATTTAAATTCCAGACTTTGGCTAAACTGCCCTAACCGGGAGTCGAACCTGGGACGGGCGCTTCTACGGTTCGATGCTCTACCAACTGATCTACGGGAACGGTAGGCATTCTTCATTATGCGACAACTAAATAATTTGATGAAAAGGTGAATTCATAAGTAAACGGACGATATATATGTGTGCAGACATAAATAGCACTTTACGTAATATGTTTTACTAAATATATCTATTTTATATATTTAAATAAATATAGAACATCATATCGTAAAAAGATAAACAGAAAATATATTTTACACACGATATTAAAAAGTATTATTCTAAGGAAAGTTTAAAAATGTTAGTGTTATTGTTTTTTAATCATAACAAGCATCAATTATATTTTACCCTGATTTGGACTCCAAAAATTCCTTTATATTCTTACCTGAAAAAGAAAGTAAAATTTAAAGTAGGATAAATACTACAAAACATACATTTTAAAAGTATTCATTCCATAATAAAAATGGGAAGTATAGTACATAATTATTTAATCCTCTTTATTTAATTCAATCGGCATAATTAAACTGTTATAAAATTCTAGTAGTCATGATAGATGACAGGGGATATTATAGATGATGAAAAACATTGAATCTTATTTTTGAAAAACACTGGTTTTCAAACTAGAAAAATGAAAAGTACCCTCCGAATTCATATAACACATGGCTTCTTTTCTCCATAATTTTTCTGAAAAAAAAGGTCTGCAGAAAAAAGAACTTTCAAACTATAAGAATTCATATTTTAGGATTTTTTGAAAAAATTAACTTACTTCATTAATTATTTTTTACAAATAGGAGCTTTGTTTGTAAGAAATTAAAAAAAAATTCAGATTCCATCAATATATATCTCTACCCTTAGTTCCCAGGATTTTTTAAGAAGAGTTCAGGATATGTACAAATAGACGGGAACAGATTTTAATAATATTTATATGTCATAAGTAAAGTAAAATTTGTCTGTTTCAAATGAAGTTTATAAAGTTAAGAAAATAAATAGAAATGATATAATAGAAATCCAAGTTAAGTACTAATGATAATTTTCAACATCGAATTAATGTGATGAGTGTATTAACTTTTGGTGGTGAGTCCTAGAATACATGATGTACAATCGCTTAATATTGGAAACTATATTTTTGAGGGAGTCACCCAGTTTAAATACTTAGGCACACTTTTATTACCAGTAGAAATGAGATAAAGACTGAAATTAGAAACCGAATTTTGATGGCAAATTGGTGCTATTTTGGTTTAAAGAGCCAGATAAAATCTAAACTCTTCTGCTTCAATACAAAAATAAACCTATACAAAACCCTTATAAGACCGATCATTTTATATGGCAGTGAGACATGGGCCATTAACAAAACAGAAGAAAATAGGCTGCTCATTTTTGAAAGAAAAATCCTTCGGTCAATATTTAGAGCAGTAAAGGAAAATAATACATGGAGAGGTTTATATAACCGTGAATTCCATACTAAATACAGACACCTTAACATCTTGGGAGTTATTAAATCCAACAGAATTAGATGGCTGGGACATGTTTTCAAACCCAGTTAAAAAATGAACTTTTTCAAAGATTGGGGGTACAAGAAGAAGAGGTAGACCAGCAACAAGGTGGTTGGATTGTATGGAGAAAGATTTGGCGATCTTGGGTATTAATAGATGGAGAAAACTTGCAAAAAGTCGTGCCGTTTGGAGGAAGCAAACAGAGAAAAGCCTTGGCCTGTACCAGGTGTAGAGCTGCTGAAGAAGAAGTAAGAAGTCTATTAACTTATTTCTGAAAGAAGGAAAAATAATCTTGAAATTTTTAGTTTAGATATTTCCGTCGATTTTGCCACAGAGAAATTGAAATTTTTGCTTTACGATTTCTAGAACTAGTTTCCAGTTTTATTAAATACAATGATAGAAAACAAAAATATTATCAAAACTTAAGAATGTTTAAGTTTTTGTATAATTGAATTTTTCATATGAAGAATAAAATAAATGCTTATCTTATTTTAAACATTTCTCTAACCGAAAATATTTATCTAAAACCAATAATTTCGGAGTAAACGACCGGTCAAGGAGTTTACTATGTACTCCTCTGTATATATATATCAAGGCTGTCAAATAGTTTAAATCCTATTCAAGATCATTCCTTTTAGTCAGTCATAATCTTATTAATTTGAGTGATATGTATATGAGTGCCACTGTAACAGTCATGAGTTATACACAGGATCAGGGTCACAATAGTTGTACTTGCTACCTGCCACTTGGACGGGGTAAGGATGTGAGTTTGTGGTATGACGGAATAAGGAGAAGAAATGTGCCTTTCGTTTACGGTATCCGTCTACGGTGAAATCCTCATTTTTTTTTTTTTGCCAAACATCATAATTTTTTTTTTATTTCTCTATTGTAAAATTTCAACTTTTAGGCTTCTAAATCTGTTTTTGATTGGTATCTACGGCATTTTAAAGAAAAGTTACATATGTTTAAACATAAGTGACAGCTGTCAAAACAAAACGACTTCAGAACGGGAAGTTGTGAATTTAAAGCCTTTTACAGATCATATTTCTGGACAAAACTTTTTTAATTTTCATGAAGAGTAGTTTAAACATTTTTTAGTACTTTTAATAATTATCAACTTGGCAATTAGAAAGTTTTGCATATTGAAAGCAAGAAAAGCATTGAAAGCAAGAAAGTGCGGGGAATTTTAAACATGTATTTTAATTTTTTAATAGTTAAAGTTGCTTTCATAAATTTCAAAGGCATTTTTCTCGGAACGATATTTTTAATAAAATGTCGAAACCTGAAATGAGATTTCTTAAAAAGTTCTTAAAATATTGTGTTGAAAGTGATTGTGAATGCTTTTGATAGTATTCACTAGTGAATGACATAAAAGTTTTAAATTTGGATCATTTTTAACGATGTTACACACATAGTTAGATATAAAGGTAATGAAAATTCGTTAGAAATTCAATGTGTATGATTTTGAAGGACCCACATTTTTTGTACCAAATGTAAATTAAGCGAAGATTTTAGATGATTCACTAGTATAGTGCATAAGAAATGGGTTGCATCAAAAAATATTGAAATAATTTAATTTACTAAAAAATTAGGACTTTTGTAAAAAACCGGATTTTTTTACTAAATTTTCGACATTTATTAGAAATTTTATAAAAGAGTCTAAAGGAATAAATTTTTTAAGTCCAATTCTGTGTGATAATATAAAAAATAAATCTAAAAATATAAAAACATGAACTAGTTTCTACGTTTAAAGAAAAATGTTATCCCAAAGTAGACGGATACCTTAACGAGCAGAGAGACGGTCAAACAACATCTTAGCTAAAGTGAATCCTTATAATTTAGAAGCAGGGATCAAGTAGAAGACTTTAAAGCTCAGCCTGCCACCACCAGAGTTATCGATTGAGAAGTTGGAGAACATTGTGACCAGGAACCTATTTTAAGTGTCCCAGTCACCAGTAACAAACAGCAGAAGATCTTAGGCCGGTTCGAGAGCGGAAACAGCAACCCTCCAAATAGGAGATAGTTCAATTTTCCAACTGAAGTTACCACAGTTCATGGTTACAATGGAAATTCAGTTAGATAACTTTCACTTAGCGTATCTCTCAGAATACCGGCATTAGATATTTATACTTTAATTTTAAAAAATAAATCTAAATTAAGTTATCCCTTTTCTGACTTAAAAAAACTTAATAAAAACCAACATATGGTTCATTTAAGGAGCTTTCATTGGTCAGTGTTTTATATGAAGTTCATAACTACGTATCAATCCAAATACCGCCCATTCAATTAAATGGCATCTAAATAAAAAAATATAAATATAATCTTCAGTAATATTCATGTAAACACACAAACACATACAAATTTATTAATATATTTGAGCAGTTTAATATATATATATATATATATATATATATATATATATATAATATATATATATATATATATATATATATATATATATATATAGAGAGAGAGAGAGAGAGATACATACATATATACATAAATATACATATATACCTACATATGCAAGTATACATATATGCATACACACACATATATATATATACACACGCACATACACACATATATATATATATATATATATATATATATAGACAAACACACATATATATATACATATATACACATACAGATACACACATATGTATACACACACGTATATATATATACACACATACATACGTATATACACACACATACGTATATACACACACATATATATATATATATATATATATATATAAATACACACACATATATATGTATATATACATACACACACATATATATGTATATACATACACGCACATATATATGTATATACATACACGCACATATATATGTATATACATACACACACATATATATACAAATACATACATATATATATATATATATATATATATTATCTTGATCCAGTGTTAAGGCGAATGGAAAACCATCTTTCTTCATAATAATAAGTTTATTAACTCATAGTTCTATTTGAAAGCAGAACAAGAGTTATTTTAATTTATTCGTCGAAGACACGCAAAGAGTGTGTTCACAGTTCCATGTCCACGCGGCAACTGACCGCTATCTATTTGCAAACTCATCAAATTGTTCCAAAATGCTTCCGCCTGAGCAGATTATCCTAAAAGCTTACGCGAGAGTGGGTCTTTTTCATTTATTTTATTATTATAAAAGAGTTCCCTTTTTTAAAATCGTGTATAACTCACGGAATTTCCATTTAGCCCTTTTTTAGACCTGATTTATATACTTATACATACATACACGCACATATATATATATATATAAACGCATAGACATATTTATATATACACACACATACATATTCATATATCTATATATATACACCTCTCTCTCTCTCACGAAATATATATACATAAATAGATAGTAGATGTGTGGTAAATAATACGTAACTACTCGTCTGCCTAGTACATACTTCGAATTCTAAAATATTTAAATTACTTTATCCTTTCTTCTCTACCGGCTGCAAACTCAATCGATCCGAGTTTTCAATTCATTCTTCAAAATATTTCACTCACAGGAAACGCGCGGTGGAAAAAATATTTCTCGACTATTTATCACGGGAAAAATTTTTAATACTTTGAAAGGAAAACCGTTCGCAGGAAGACAGGGAAAAAATAGAATTTACTTGCATTTCTAAGCTTAATATTCTACAGTGTATGTGTATATAGGTATGTCAGAAATACATGTATATATATATATATATATTAGAATTAAAATAATAATAATTTATATATATATATATATATATATATATATATATATATATACATATATACATATATATATATAATGGGGCGCGTTGCTGAAAATTTTTCGGTTTTGGTTTCAAAATTCTATATGTCAATTCTTTTAAAATGGCGGCGTTCTTCTGATTTTGGAATTTGCACACGGCACTCTGTTGGTGGGATGGGTTTTTAGAAATCGCGAGAACTTTCTCTGTTGCATGATTAGCTATCTCTTGACGTCGATTCCGGTTTTGAAATGTTTTTAAATAGGCGAGCACCAAGGTTCGAAGGGCTGTTCGCTTTTGTATTCTAGTTGCTGTTCGTTGTGATTCTGTTGTGTTGTGGTTCGTTGTTTGCTTTCATTGTAACCACGTGAAACAGGAATAAATGAAGTGAGTCGAAATTGTTGTTGCCTCTGCATGCCACTCTCCCACACACACACACACACACACACACACACACACACACACACACACACACACACACACACACACACACACATATATATATAATATATATATATATATATATATATATATATATATATATATATATATATATATATATATATAAATACCTAAGCTCTAAAGTCTATCCAAAATTATCTCTTTTCCCCATTCACTATTCTAGATCTTAATTTATTCTCTCTATATTAACCCTATTTTCCGAGCCACGTAAATTGAACGAGGAAGTTTTCATTCCTTCAGCCGAACCCCGAAATTCTTTCTATGATTCCCAAAACAGAAAATGATATAGCTGGCATTTTATAATGAGGATGCAATAACTCTCCCAGGAAAATTTGTAATGATCAGCAATAATAATTATCTGGAACGCCACACTTTTGCAGATGGCTCTAAACAAAGGTTATTTTCTATAAGCAAAAAACAGTTGCCTCGGCATTTTTCCCATGACATTAAAACACACACGGGTTTTGGTTATCTCTCGCAGAAGGTTGGCACGAGAGAGAGCGTTCTGACACCGTCCGGTTCAGATGCCTCTGGATTCTGTGCTATTTTGATCGAATGAAATAAAAGTTACGTTCGGCCACGACGAATTATGTGTTTATTTCGAACAGACGATTAGCGGGACACTTATTAGCCCAGCATGCCCGGGCTGAGGAAAATAATAGGGATAATTTTAAAAGATGATTTCAGTGTAAATTTCGGGGTGGTTAGTCCCCCTGTACGATTATATATATATATATATATATATATATATATATATATATATATATATATATATATATATATATATATATATATATATATATATATATATATATATATATAAAGATTATATAATATGTTAAATTATAATAATGTATAGAAAAAATTTAGGCAAAGCCAATAAAAATTTATTTTCCTAATTTTAATTCTTTTTCATTATAAAGAAAATATTCTTAAGTCAAGAGCAAACAAAATTTGACACATGCAGCGCGTTCCAGTGCATATTGTTCTTTGGAATATTAACTGATGATTTACGAACTGAGTACTACACATCAACAGAATTAGGGTTGTTGAACATTTCCCGAATTTTTTTCCGCATCATCCCTAGTGTAACTTGAGTTACATTGTTGACCGATGGACAAGGGCTATGTCAGTGACCCCTCCCTTCGACTCCATTGGATAGGAAGAGTGCCTGACGCGAGTCAGTCGCCTTTGGCCTTGGCAACAAGAGTTTTTTCGGATACTTCACTCGGCAGATTGCACCCCCTTCAGAGAAGAATAGGAAGCGAACGGAGAACTTGAGCAGAGGCAAAAAAAATGTCAACACTTGCATTTGAGAAAAGCATCATCAGCGTTAGTTGATTTGATAAGTGAATCAGGGTCTTCATCTCCACGAATAGCAAGATGTCTTGGAGTTATTCTTATTACTTTCGGATCTTTGCTAGCTTTTCAAGCCAATTCCAATACCTCAGCAGTTCAATATTCCAAACTTGCAGCAATGTCAACTGTGGCTGTAGCACCAATATCATTCTTCATAGATCAAATAAACCAAACGGCTGATCTAGAAGAATGGAATGAACAGAGCCGGGACTAGAGGCGTGGTCCTGTAACCCAAGTTTCTGGGGGGAGGGGGTTGAACTGCGGATTCAGAGGTACCTGGTTCTAACCCACATACCCCTCAATCGCTCTTCGTAACACCAACCGTTTCAATTCGCCACCAAGGCCAAAGACGACCCAAGGCACTCCTCCTGTCCAATGCGGTCGAAGGGGGGTCACTAACATCGCCCTTGTCCCTCGGTCAACAGTGTAACTCATGTTACTAGGATCCTCAAACCAACTGTCAGAAGTTCACTTGTGTAACGATGACTTACACTACTGGACAACACCAGCGCAGGAGACTGACCGAAGGACGAAAGAGACGTCAGTGACCCCCCCTTCAACCCCATTGGACAAGAAGGGTTGTTAAAGCGGGTCAGTCGTCTTTAACCCTGACAACAGTAGTCACTGGATTTTGCTTGCAGATCTGAAGGCCCCTTCAGAGAAAAATCAGGCCAGGACGGGGCGAACGGATAACTTCAGCAGAGACAGGGAGTGCTCAACCATTTTTTCATCTAAACACAGCGTCATCAGCGTTAGAAAGTTGCTCCAACATTCTAGCAGTTTACGGCGTCTCCATAACTTGGAAATCGCATCTACACGTCTGTCGAATGTTTCGAACGGATTACTGGAAGGGCGAAGTCATGCAGGTGCTGTTTTTTGGCATGAAGGAAATCGTATACTTGGAACTAATCACGAAAGGTGTTAATGTTGACAAAGAAAAGAATGTACATGCTCTTCGCCATCCTCGAGAGGCAATTCATCGTAATTGTCCAGATGTTTGAATTTTGACAAGTTACATGACAATGTGCCGGTGCACCTATATCTGATGAAGAAATATGTCCGTTGTAAACACAGTGCTAATATTCTGCCACTTTAACTGTATGTTCAAGATCTGGTTCCTAGAGATTTCTTCTAGCCCAAGAAACTGTAAGATTTCATAAAAGGCAAGCGGTCTAAAATGCTGGAATTGATAGCAACAACAACATACCTGTCATAACGTTCCATTTTCTTTCTTTTAATTCAGTTCCATTTAGTTTATTTTAATTCTATGAAGCTTCCCTTAAACAAATATACCCTGTTTATAACTTCCCTGCCAAGCTCTCAATTATCACGTTGGTGAGACGAAAAGCTATTTCTTTGATTGCATAAGCGGCTCTGGATTTTCAATCAGGCACACCAAGAGCATCATTTGGCATTCTCCTTGGCGGTCATGGCGATGTAATAGTTCCATAAATTCGCCGTTTTCATGATATGACACATCCCCATTCCACCCATTGTCCTGTTTATGGTGCTGAGGTTTCACCGTGCCGCCAGACCCAAGGAATTTTGATGAACTTTCCAGAATTGCGGTTCTCATCCCAGCACACACAGTATATACACTAACTTCTTTAACTAACATATACACTAACACGTCTTTTCTGCGGGTTTCTTTTTCAGGTACTGTATATTTTGTACGACGCCTACTTCCCCCATAGGACCTTCTCCATAGAATGGTTCCTATAATTCACTCAAAGACAAAAACTACTTTCCCATAGAATGGTACCGCGCAACCCTCCATCACAATACCCTTTATAACAGCTGTCACAAAACGTTTTCCACGGTTATTTCAAGAAGTTCTATCAACGCTGTTAGAAATATTACTAGTAAAAAGATAATATTTTTAAGGGGATTGTTTAGATTACTTCGCGAGTGTATTGGTTGTTACAGTAAATAAATTCTCAGAATTTATTGAATAAACCTCATATAATGCAGTAAACAATTTTTCAGAACCTAAAACATATTTACATTCCTTTCGAGTTATTGACAGCTTAAAAACGAAATCCACGAATAAAAACTTTTTCCGAGACGTCTGTGGAAAAAAAAGAGAAAGAAATAAAAGCCATTCTTGAATATTTACGATCTCGAAGTTTCCGACTCTTTTCGGAGGTAAAAGAAAAAGGTGAAAGAATGCCGAAAATCCCATTGCTTATTAAAATTCTTTTGGATAATATAAATAAATATAGCAATTTAATCATACAAAACACAAACACTAATATATATATGAATTAGATACATATAAAAAAGTGTAAATGTCAGTGTATATCATGTGTATTTACATAAGTGCACCAATAAATAGGAAGGATTTTGCGCAATTATGCACTTATATAAACACACCAATAAACACACACATACTCATTTTTAATTATATATAGACTTGTATTTGTTTGCATGTACTGCGTGCATCAAAATCATTCTAAGTTCAAAAATTTATAATAAGATAACGTATACATTAAAAAATAATTATCTAGTTATCAATGATTATCTAGTTTAATATGCGGTATCGTCATTGGTGCAATAACAATCGATTGCTCTGGAACTTTCTATATAACATTCTAAATTCCGAAATGGGGTGTGTTTTTGTTTAGAACACAGATGTTTGAAAGTGGCTGATTGGTTTGGAGTGTTACTGTCTACTGTTTTACACACGAGGGCTAATGAGACCGGGACCTACAATTTAGAGCCGATTCCAAACGGCTACAAACATCCATGCCTGCAGCAGGATTTGAATCCACGAACTCCAGTTCTGAAGAGCAACGCAAGACTACATTCATACCCAGAATTTTGCTTGCAAGATATAGAATTCTAAAAGACGGAATTCCAAAATATTTATCTGTACATGCAGTTTGGAAAGGAGATTTCAATATACAATAATGTGGGAAAAAAAGAAAACTTTAAAAATGCATGTTTGTAAAGAGAAAATTTTGGATGGTAGTAAAAAGTGAGAAAAAAAGTGAAGAAGAAACCGACTTCGATTAATCCAGGTTCCACTGAATTCCTGTATCTTCTAATATGCTTACATTGAATGTATATTTTAGGTTATTTTTTTACCTTTATTTATAACTTTTCCTTTAGGTTTATATGCTTTAACATAAATATATATCTTTACATATATTTGCATACATTAATAATTAATGCAGAGGAAACAAAATTATTATTTCTGGAATTTTCAAAATTTCGTTAATTTTATTTTAGAAAATAAATTATCTTTACTAGTTATTTTTATATTGCTACCGGTATAGTTATTGAAAGCAATTATAATCCTCTCTAAATTTCAAATAATGTTATATCAGTTTTTGTAGTTGTTGGTTGAATATTACTGATGTAATGAGGCCAAATAGAATCATTTAGAATAACTTTTGGATGTTTTTCTTGTCTGAAATAATGACAACAAAAACGGAATTTATTTTTTAAGTACTTCAAGTCTACATATTTATATTTTCTGATTAGTATATGTAGATATTCTCTAAATTCTTTTATTTTTGTATTGAAAAAAAATTTAGAATCATCCTCAAGGAAATATACAATTATACGTATGTACATTATACTTGGTTCCCCACATTTCAAGACATGTATATCAACTTTTGAAAATGTCCTGAAGACTGTATCTAAACTAAACTAAATTTGATCCAAACAAACTCCTAAATGCGTTGCATAATTATCATAATTATCTTTACCGATCGTAAAATCAGGGATATGTTTCTTCGTAAATTGACTGTAGTATGTTTGAATATGGGGATCAACGACGAGGGTTTAAATTTTAAATAAACTGTCCGGAGGCTATTAGCTACAGAATAGCTACTAACATCCAAATAATAAAAAAAATAACTTCTCGTCGTGTTCATACAGAAGAAGCAAATCCAATGGGCTAGACGACATCGGATTATGACTGTTGTTAATTATTGATTCAATACAACTTTTTGTATGGTACGTAGTATGAATATAATTATTTCTTATTTTTATTGTAAATTTTAAATGTATGCTTCTCCGGTAGTCTGACAAAATTTCCTTCGCTCGAGAACTCTCTTGATGCAGTTCCATCAGGTCTGTCTTGAGGAGAGTGTTAAACACATGACTATGTCAGTGGTCTCTTTAAATAACATGACAAGCCTCTAAATGGGGAAAAACAACTATGGTAATAGGTCAGTAAAAGCGAGTTCTCGAACCCCGAGTATTCCACACAAGACGAAGATTTGTTCTATGGGGATGAATACTACATATTTATGAACAATTTTGCCTCTTATCAGAAAATCATAACTGATGCTATAAATTGGGGGAAAATTGTTTTTATTTTGACCTAGCTTGTTAACTCATCGGGCTCGAAATCCATAGAACACATACGGGGAGCTCAAAAAACTGATTATTGCGAAAGAACGATCAATACCAAACACCAGTATATTAAAACTAATATAAACTAATGCTAATATTATTTTTATTACATTGTGTTAATGTACATAGTACTTTCACGAATTTAATAAATAGTTTCGTGTATAGTTTTGTTGTATGATCTCAATTATACACACTTACAAATAAGTAATACCTACTAGATTTTAAACCAAATATCTGTTTAAATAAGAATTTAAATAAACAAAAAATACAAAAATTATTAGAAAAGATGTGTTCCTAATAATTTAGCCATTCACTGTAAATATATATATATGTGTATGTGTAATTATTATACATTGTGATGAGGCGATTTAGATCAGTAATATAATTGATTAATTAATACGAGAAGTAGATTGCTTGGGATCTAAATCTGACCTCATCACATCTTTTGAAAAGGGAAGAGGACCATAAAACATATTCAATGGATTTTTTCATAGTGTGCGATAGTCTCGGGAGGGGTTCTGACCCCAGTCTCAGATTAGAATTCCGTCTCCGTACATGACACTAAATAAGAATGTACCTTTGTGGAGTTATTTATGAGTTCCTAAGGTACAGTGCCAAATTTGAAGGGATAAGGTTTTTCCACGTTTGCGATTTCAAGGCTGGGTAAAAGAGACCAATTGGAGTTTTACAACTATCCCGATTGGACAAAGAGAGAGAAGAATGGACACAGATGAAAAATACATATTATAAGAAAAGTCAAGAGGTAGGGGCTGCTCGAGAGTCGAATCGAATTGAGTAGAGTAGAGAAGTACGACTGTCCGAGGACAGAGGACACTTTAGCAGTCCAAGGAGAATAGCCTTGAGTTCGACAGAGACTCCAGAAAAGTTTGGAACATCTAGCTGCTAACAGCAGTGTACCCGTGTCAAATATTACGGCCGCACCTCAAATACTTAGAAGGAGGCCCCTGACCAGACCGACGGAAGATTGAAAATTGCTACCACACCTACCCAATCCTGGATAGCTCCCAACCATCAGTGTTCCTGGCACACTAAATAGATCCACAAAGGTACTCATTATTATATATATTTTGAAATTGAAATTGGGTCCTCGTTCTTATATATATATATATATATATATATATATATATATATATATATATATATATATATATATATATATATATATATATATATATATATATATATATATATATATATATATATAGTTTGCTAAGTGATAGGAAATTATTATTGTCAAATCTTAATTAGTGTAGCATCTAAATTGATCATGTTGGAAAAGTAAATCTTATGAAAGTTAATCAAAATTTTGTATATTAGTATTGTATATATAATTGTAATAAATTTACTTATTTTTACTTTAAAGCTGATTTCAATCAATCTTAATTTAGCTTATTAGTTTATTTTTATTTTAAGTCTGTTGTCTTTGAGAACCTGTGGTTGAATTTAGACTTAAGTAGTCTAAATAACTCACCCCAAATAATATTTAATCCTTGTGACTAACAAAATAAATACCACTATAAATTTGATCATAGTTATATACCTAAATTTAAACGAGAGCTAAACGACATTATATTATATTATATTATATATATATATATATATATAGAGAGAGAGAGAGAGAGAGAGAGAGATGGGTAGATAGATAAATAGATAAATTGTAAGTGTTTAAATGCATGTATTAATATATTAATTTCATAATATTGTCATGCGTAACAATTACACGTGCACGTTTATATTTATTTATAGTAGCAAAAATTTAATCTTGGAAAAGTTTAGAGAGCCCAACGACCGTAAGATATTTCTGCCTTGTAAGAGGAAATCCAATTTTAATTTTCCCTTCCCAGCGCATTTTCCCTCTTAATTATGAAAGCAAAGCAGATAACGATATAATGGCTTCTGTTTTTAGAAGATAAACGTTGCCAAAGTAGCGTGTAAAGGAGAAGAGTGGAAAGAAAAGTCCCAGTGGGATATTTAATTATTAAAGCCAAAAAGAGAAATTTCCCTTACCGCTATTTAGATACATTAAGGAAGGCAATTTCAAATGACATTATATAACCTACAGATTCTTTATTACAATATAGAGCTATGGCATGCATCAAAAATATGCCGCAGTATATGTATGAGAGATAAGTTATTTATATATAACAAAAATATCAATCAATAAAACATTATATTACTAATATAAAAATTTGACCTTTATGTCTTAAATACATAAACAAATCCGTATTAGAATACTAGTCGGAATTTCTTTTAAGAATGAAGAATAAAATAATATATTAATAAAATACTTTGTTAGGAATGGTAATATAAATTAAATTTTAGAGGCCAAGTAGCAGGGCCAACTAGAATAGTTTCGGAGCACACTGTTCAGAGGACACTCTTGGATATGGGGTTACGCAGCAAACGTCCCACTCGTGTGCCTTTGCTGACCAAGCGTCATCGCCAACTGCGCCTACGCTGGTCCACAAATCAGTGGGAGAGAGTTGCCTGGTCAGACGAATCACGGATTGGCATTCATCACGCCGATGGACTTGTCAGGAGACGCCATCTTCCGGACTAACATTTGCTCCCTCAATGTACATTAGATCATACACAGGCCGGTGGTGGAGGTATTATGCTTTGGGGGCGTTCTCTTGGGAGTCTCTGGGACACGTGATTGTGACACGAGTGATCCCCGTAGCAGACCATAAATGCTACGGGTATATGAACATCATTGCGGGCCCGTTGCACCGTTACATGGCCTCTGTTTTTCCAGATGGAAATGAAATGTTAGACCATTACAACGACCCGTGTCTCAAGGCTAAAATTGTGTTGGAGTGATTCCAGGAACAGGATGCTGAATTCCAGTTAAAGTCCTAGCCGCCTAACTCACCGGATCTGAATACGATAGAACCAATTTGGGATGTCATGGGACGGCAGCTCAGAGTTCAAAGACCACCCAATCGCAGTATCTCTGATTTGCGTAACGTTGCTTAAACATCTGGTACAATCTGTCTCCGGCCATCTACCAAGGATTTGTGGTAGGTAGAAAATGAGTTGCGCGCCAAAGGTGGGCCAACTTGTTATTGACAGGTGGTCATAATGTTTCAGCTCTTGAGTGTATTTATCATATAAACCATTAAAATACACATTATTAGAAATCTCAGATGCCTTGCATTCAGTTTATTTCATCATAAACATCATATACATCATATCAATTCCGTTTATCGTATACACCATTAAAAATACAAATTATAACAAATGTCAGGTAATATCAACATCCAATCGATTTATTTTATTAGGAACATCATTCGCATCCTATTAATTACGTTTATCATATAAACCATTAAAAAATACATTACAACAAATATCAGGTAATATCGCCCTGCAATCGATTTATTTTATGACGAATCTTTAAAAAATGTTATAATGAAGGATTTGAATCTTAAAAGAAACTATGCCCTCTTAAATACATTTATCTAAACATCACCCCCAATTACTTGTACCACATAAACCATCAGAAAATAGAGATTACAGCAAATCTCAAATAATATCTACCGCCTTGTAATCTTTTAATCTGCATCATATCCTCTGAAAAACTCTAGATTACAGATATTAAAAGAGGAAATTAAATTTTTATTTGTCGAAACTCGTTAGGGGTTTTTAAATGTTAAAAACATGAGAAGCATACATATAAAAGAAAACTGATTCTTGGTTGTAATCTCTTTCTTTTCAAAAAATTACCTGCACATAAGATGCCCTTAGTGCGTTTCTTCATGAATTTATTGTTCCATTTCAAAAGAAAATACACAGGTATCAAAGTATCCAGGATAATATATACTTTTGTTCTAAGCTCCTGTAATCGGAATATGATCTCCTTAAAGATCAAAGATTAAAACTATAAAAGGAGAATAATTCAATAGTTATTTTAAATTTTGCAAGTCTTTAGAACGGAAAATTTATTAAAGATATAGTAAATAAAAAATTATATTTCTTTCATCAGATTTCTATCCCTTATAAAAATAGCCTAAGTTGCCTGTACGTCTGTCCTCTATTTTATGAAGCAGTTGGACCTGGAATGGATAGAGGCATCCATAGTCAGCAAAATTCAAAGAGAGTAATGTTCATTTTCTCTTAAACTGTAGATACGATTCTAAAATAAATTAATATAAATATGCTTCATATCACAGCAAAAAATACTGCCTTATTTAAAACGTTCGAAATCCACCCCTTCCCCTTTTTTCGAGCTTTTAATTCCATTATTTCAACTGCTATTTTCCCCGGTTAAGAGCAGGCGATTAAATTTATCAATTTATAGCATAATAAATAGGTAAAAATAACATTTTTCTAGCATTATGACGTCATTCCTTTAACCATCTCATAAGGCAATTTGTCGCAACGTCACGAACTACAACAATGCCCTTCCCATTCATTTTCATGTTTACAAAAGCCAATAGATAACAGTAAACTACCCTTCCGTTTGAAACTAAAGCCAGAATTGTCATAATTTGAGAATTTGCCCTACTGCGTGAAATCGCCTTATTGAATCATTTCTTATTTTAAATTATTTAAATTATGCCTTACGTTTTATCTTTGAACTTAGATATGACGTCAATAATTTTCTTTTATATTTGGCTTCAATAATAGATTAGGTACATATGTGATAATTTTAAATTGAATCATCGGTTATTTTTTGTTGCAAGATAATTCTCAGCCAAAAAACAAACCATTTTTTACCTGCCTCATAGCGTACTTTACAATTTTGGAAAATTAAAAATTTTACTGATCCCGTCATATGACCGGATATATGCTAGTTTGAAATATTTGACTTATTTAAAAAACTCGAACATCCTATACATGCACATTTATGTATGTATAACGTTATTTTAACCATATGCCAAACAGTTTAGTAATAATTGTATTTAAAATAAATTTCTGTCGATTCTATCGCTGAAATTGCAACCTTTGGAGGAATATCTTTGTTAAATTGTAGTTTGGCGACTTCGAAGGCACCAAAACTAATTTCTGCTTAGCTCAAGTTTTCCTGTACATCTATTTTTAAGTTGCTTAGTTTCTATCCCGACTAACTTTTAACAGTGTCATTGGCTGCCTTACTTGTAGTAAATAAACGATAAGTAAAACGTTTTGGCGAAAGAGCGCCAAAGATAGATTGTATGTATAGAAACAACATTATTTTTATTTTCAAATTTTAATCTTTCTTTTATGGTCACAGAACTGCAAACTATCCACATGCATAGATACCATTTTAACTTTGGTAAAAACACATATATATATCTATATATATAAAAATGAATTTGTGTGTGTCTGTCTGTCTGTCTGTCTGTACTCAATAGACTCAAAAACTATGCATCCAATCGCCGTGAAAATTTGG
>CM063500.1:124178858-124188858 GCA_032207245.1 Pardosa pseudoannulata | reverse complement strand
TGTAATTAAAAGAAATATCCATCAAATCCTAACATAATATCTCCAAAAATAAAGGTAAAAAGAGCGTCCTATGTCTATAATGCCCTTTATTTCTACCTAAAATCTTTCCCAGGGTTTACCTAAATCACTATAGAAAATTTTATCAAGCTATATCTAACCATTTATAACTAGTATATAGCCCGTCTAATGACGGGATGAGTAAAATTTTTAATTTTCAAGAATTGTAAAGTACCCTATAAGGAAAGTAAAAGGATTTTTTTTGGCTGAGAACTATCTGGTACACGCTCAATAATTTGTTTATCTTTACTGACCGCATGTTAGTTGACAACTTTAATTGATCTTGTCCTGTTACTTCATAGGTTCAACAGCAGAGGTTTTAATATCCACAGTGATTATTTGGCGATATATACGAATGATGCCCAAAATGGAGCGAATCGATGGCAAACCATGTGTGTATGTATAAACACACACACACACAAACGAACAAACTTCTTAATTTTCAAAGATGTAAAACTTAAACGCTAGATATTTATGAGTCCGCGAAATAGGCTCCTAAGCTTTTATTAAAAGAATTTATTATTTATACAGGTGATCAAATTTTCATGGCAACAAAAAATAAACGACGATTCAATTTAAAATTATTCACATATGTACCTAATCTATTATTTAAGCCAAACATAAAAGAAAATTATTGACATAATATCCAAGTTCAGTAATAAAACGGATGAAAATAATGCAGACGATATTTAAATTATTTAAAATAAATTATTCAATGAGAGGAATGACGTCATTATGATAGATACGAATGTTACTATTACCTATTTATTATGTCATAAATTGATAAGTTTAATGTTCTTTTCTTAGCCAGGGACAGCAGAGCACGAAATAATGGCATTAAACACTCAAAAAACAGGGAAAGGGGTGGATTTCGAACATTTTCCAATTCGCTTTGAATTTTGCTAACCCTAACTCAAAAATACAATATGGATGCCTCTCTCAATTCCAGGTACAACCGATTCATAAATTCTAGGACAGACAACTTAAGCTATTATTATATAGGGGATGGTTTTACCCCAGATATTATTCTATCAGTTTCATACGATTTTCTTCTACCATATAAAAAAAATTAAATTTTACATCTTTGAGAAAAAAATTTTTATTTCTGCACATGTTGACTATATTGCTGTTATTTTACATTTTTCCTTCTGCTTGTGTTTTCTAATGCTTGGACTAAGGAATTTATTTCGTTCGTAGGTCCAGTTATTCAGTTTTAATTTTATAAAAATATTTCTTATAGAGTAATAAATAGTATTATAAGGCATATTAAATTTATATAAATATAAAACACAACTTTTAATTTAAAAACAGCAAAAAAGTTCAAAAAGATTTTTAAAAATATTTTAACACATTATCTTAGCCCAAATATATATGCAAAAAATATCATAACTATAAAAGAAGAATCTTTCAATGTAAGGTTAATTAGTTTTTTAAATAATTTATTAATAATCACATTTCATCGAACTTCCACATCAATTTCACGCATTTGTTTCTTTTTTCCTTACCCCTTAAAAACAATAGATGGATGTCCACTGTACTTATTCATAAAAATATAACGTGTATAAGTACGATGATTGCCGTCATTCCATAAAACTGTCAGTCAGTTACTAAACTTCTTACGAAAATAATCTTCTAGGATAACTCGCTTCATCAGAAGCACAATCACGCAGTTTTTTCTTCTTTCAAATTCTTTTTAGAACAATAGATCTTCTTCTCGTAAATTTATTCGTATCACCGAAAAAATAATAATCCAAAATTTTGCATAGAATTGAGAAATTGCTTCAAAAATTTTTTGAGCGTTTAAACTTCTTACGAATCTTCTAAGCAAAAAACTTTAACAGAAAAAAAAGGGGGAAAAATTTTTTATATATATATATATAATATAAAATAATATATATATATATTCAATTATTTTTTTTTTCTTTTATTTTTTTAAAAAAAAAAATTAATCGAAAAAATTTTTTTTTTATAAATTATCATATATATAATATATAACTTTTTAAAAAATATTGAAGAAAATTATAAAATATAAAAAATTAATTTTATAAAATATATATAATATAAATATAAAAAAAAAAATATAAAATATATATATATATATATATATATATATAATATATATATATATATATATATATATATATATAATATATATATATTTATATATACATAATATATATATACATATATATATATATATATAATATATACATATATATATATATATATATATATATACATATATATATATACATATATATATATATATATACATATATATATACATATATATATATACATATATATTATATATTACATATATATATATACATATATATATATATATATATATATATATATATATATATATATATATATATATATATATATATTACAAACATTTTTTAAAAAGAATACAAGACTAATGCAATCTGACCGATAAAGAATTTTTAAAAAGTTGAAACGATATCACTAATAACAGAAAGGAATTGAGATCCTTCTCTTCGATTGAACAAATTTTATGTAGATAAAACACTCCTGGTAGCTTATAAAATCAGAAGATCTTGCTAGGAAAAAGCAAAATAAAAGAAGGATTTGACATCTCAACTTGTTGTTTCTAGACTCGAGACAACTCAACGTTACGCATTTGATTCTATTCGTTTTTTATTCTCTGTCGCTTCGTATCGTGTACGCGCTAAATATAAGGTGGACAACAAATGTCATGATTCTATTTAATATATGTTATTTCATCAGAATTAGTGTTTGTAGAATTATCCAGTATTTATTACTGTTCTATTTTGTTTCTTTTCTATTTCAGCTTCAATGGGATATTCGTTGAGTGAACTGAGAGTAAATAATCCTACACTGTTTTCAATTTTGTTTATGTGTAAGCTTTTTAGAATTCTACCTATCTTTATTCTATCTATACTTAACCAATTTTAAGTCTGTTTTAAGTATTTTTAATGCTGATATAGAGCTGACCCAAATCATGAAACTTACCAGATAAAATAAAAGAAAAATACACGCTACTGTTTATTATTGATATATAACTCAAACACGCAATAAACACCTAAATGTAATTTATCACACCAAATTTACATATACTTTAAAACATTCAAATATACATAGAAAAGGGATTCTGAATAGTAATACAGGGTTTTTCATACTGAATGGGAAAAACAGAATAGCGCAGTGTGACTGCGATGTAATGGATTTATTCAACCGAAACAAATTTATTCTGCAACTACAATTATACAAGTTTCATTTGGCAACAGGGAAAAAAGTATCGAATGCCGAACTCGCCGCTAGAGGCGCTGTTAAACAAAATGTCGTCCATGCAGGAGAAAGCGTACTGTGTTTTCCAATATGCCAAAACCTCCTCGTTAACTGTTGTGCAAATACATTTTCACACGAAATTTCGTAAAGAACCACCGCATTGCATAACATAAGCAGGTGGGTGAAGTAGTTCTAGGATACCTTCTGCTTGCAACAAAACCCGAAGTGATTGAAAGAATTCGTGATTCGGTTTTACGGAGTCCCTCAAAATCCTCTGATCTAACGTCCTGTGATTTTTTTCTCTGAGGTTTCGTTAAAGACAAGGTGTTTGTGCATCCACTTAATCAGGACATAGAGGAACTGAAGGAGCGGACAACTGAAGTGTTGAACTCCATCATATTTTATCACAAGTGTGGCAAGAGCTTGATTACCCTGTAGACATTTGTCGTGTCACCAGAGAGGCACATATTAAACACCTGTAGATATTTGAATAACTGTAATTATGAGGTCAATTTGAATTTTCTAAATATATTAATTAAAACGTTCACAATCATGTTTTCTTTGTGCCCAATATATAACACCCTATATAAAGAAATTGTGTAATACAAGTGTCTATTTTTCTCTCAGTACTAAAAAGTTTATAACATCCAAAAAGAAAATTAATAATTATTTTACATTTTTTTATGCAAACACATATACTATGGCATCATAAAACTCGAATATAAATGCATTTAATTTGTCAAATAAACAATATTATAAATCACGTATTGAAAAAAATAAATAAAATCGAAAAAAGCCACGCCAACTTCGTTATTTATATAAATTAAAACTAATTCGAAAATTTTGGAAATATTTATATAGGTTTAAAAAATATGAAAGTTAATCATTATTATTTAGTTAAAAAAACAGTTTTGAGGTTGTAAATAATCTAAAGCATCTTAAAAATATTAAATGCATAGATAGTCGTTATTTTAAGCATTTAAACAATAGCTTGATAATTTAATCTAAAACTTGAAAATTTTACTGCCCATTGACCTGGAGTAGTTTGAAAAATGTGATTTAAGGGAATTTATGCAGATTAATAGATATAAAGCTTTTTTACAACTTTCTCTCAATAAAATGTATTTTATAAATGTATTTTTTGTTTCTTATTATTATTATTATTATTACGTCCTAACGCCCACTGGCATATGTGGCCACCAATGTTGCATTCCATCCATTCTGGATGGCGCATCCCTCAGTTTGCGCAGTTTAAGGCATTTCTTTCCTGGATGGTCATCTGACGCCAGGTCAGCTTTGGGCACACACCATTCATTTTTTTTCACCAGGGGCTATCCTAGTTGGGTCATCTATTGGCATTCTAATAATATGCCCATGATCATCTGTCCTTTTTTTATTATTAGAGTTGTGGGTTTGCTTTTGGTGGGGAGATATAGATCAGAAATGGAATTTATTTATTTATTTATTTATTGGCCAGTATAATTTACTTAATTTTTTAGACATTTAGTTTGGAAAGTATCCAGATCTTTATCTTATTGTTTGTTATCTTTCAAGAGTTACTAACGTATAGTACAACTGCTCTAACAGTTAAATTGAAGATTTTTAGTTTGAGCTTTGTGTGTATACCTCTCGATCGCCATACTTCATGCTGCATAGACGACACATCTCTGATTGGAGACATCGTTTCCCATACATACACCACTTTTGATATGTGCTCATAAAAATTGCACGTGAAAAGCCCACTTAACTCGCCATTTCTTTTTTTCCAACGCAGTCGGGAATACTGACATTATCCTAACGCCTTAACAAGGCTGCGAACCTGTAACTCATTTAGCACCACCCGAGAAGCACGTGTAGGAAAACGTTTCCGTAGCTTTTAAGGTATGCTACGGACGCCAGTAACATCTGGGTCAACGTAATTAAAAAGAAGGGACCAAGAAGAAGACCCGCGGGTTTGGCCTGCCACCTCCATAGTTATTGTTTGAGAACTTGGAGGACTTTGTTACCATTAACCTATTTTACGTGCTCTAGTCACCTTTAGTGAACACGGTGGATCTTAAGACGGCTCCAATCCTGAACCCGCAGCTTTTCAGTTACGATATCGCTGCCATTGCGGACTAAGTTACCGCAGCTCACTCGCCATTTCCATTATTGAACTTTCTAGTCGCCAAGCGATTGACTTTTATCGAACTCCGATAAATCAGCTCCTTTTACTATTATGTGGCTAATCACACTATGTTTGGAAAAACAATGCATAGGCGATTTATACAATCCATCATTCACGCATGCGCAATGGTTTTGCTCCTAGAGAAGCCTATTGTAGTAAATGAAGTGTGGTCATAATGTAATGGTTCTTCGGTGTATATATATATATATATATATATATATATATATATATATATATATATATATATATATATATATACATATATATATATATATATATATATATATATATACATATATATATATATATATATATATATATATATATATATATATATATATATATATATATATATATATATATATATATATATATATATATATATATATATATATATATATATATATATACATGTACGATAACAAATTTTGGACTGTCTCACGAAGGTTGCGTTCATCCCGAAATACATGAAAATTAGAGAAAGCCAACCTGAACTTGATTTCTTGGGGCTATGCATAGCAAAACAGACAGTCAAAGGCAGTCGACAACTAAATTATTTAACGCGTCATTTTATTGAAGTTAAAATTTAGGAAATTGAGCAGTTATTTTTAACACATTTGACCTCACAAAATATAGTTTATTCAGCTTTTCTGTGTTTTGTTAATAGACCAATTGGTCAGTCAAAATTGCAGAACCAATGCGCAAGTACAATATTGAGCAACCAAACTCAGTGAGTTTTGAAATGAACAAAGGAATAAAAAAAAGTTAAGTCTGTACTTATGGGAAAACGCTATTAACACATTGTATGCGGGACACGTACTAGTACGTTTTATGGCAATTGATACTTGAGCGCGGGTCCCGTACTAGTGCGTTTTCTGACAAGTATCAATTGTCAGAAAATGCACTAGTACGGAACCTGCGCTCAAGTTTGGTTTGGAATAGACCGTAGCGCTACAAACCAAACCAAACTTGAGCTCGGGTCATGTACTAGTGCACTTTCTGACAATTGATACTTGAGCGGAGGTCACGTACTACTGCGTTCTCTGACGATTGATACTTGAGAGCGATTCGCGTAATAGTACGTTTTCTGACGATTGATACTCGTTCTCGGGTCACGTACTCGCACGTTTTCTGACTATTGATACTTGAACGTCAGTCACGTACTAGTACGGGTTAGTGTAACAACATGGTTTGTTTGTGGGTACAAAAATAACGGTATATATAGGAAAACGAAGACGAATGTTCTTGTCTACTACATAGATTCTGGAAAAATTGAGACAAAAAAACTAGTTTTTACATCAATCGATGCGGAACCACAGAACGGAAAAAAATTAAAACTATATACTACTATTTCTATTTGATTTTTCATATTTACGATACTATTATAAATTTATCCACTCAAAAATACATTTTTTGTTTACAAAAATCTTATGGTTGTTATTTATATATTTCTTTTTATATATTTGTTTATATATTTCAATATAAAATACGAAAAGTTGGTTAAAACATTATTGATCAATAATTTTCGATCAATTAATATTTAACTAAATAACTAAATTGACGCTCAAAACGCCAGCTCCCAGTACAATTCAGCTGCGAAATGTACCCGCACACAATGTTTTAAAGTGAATTTATTTTTTTCTTAAGAAAATGAAATTAAAAATTAGAAAACTTATTTAAATTAGTTCAGATTATAAGTTTTTAAAGTATTACATATTTTCAGAATTTAATAGGATGAACATCAAAGAGAGACTAAATGAAATGACTTAAAATATATTAACAATCAATCTACGGGTCAACTACACACGAGTAAAAGGATTAAATGCCTTAATACAGTGAAAATAACCACTTCTTTAGATTTATCAAAGGGAATTTCCTATATCTTCTTAAAGGTACAGAATCTTGATAAGTTTAGTCGGTGTTTTATTCTACAAACTCTTTCCTGTTCGTGTTTCTGCACCAGAAGACTTATCGTTCCACATCTTTGCAAAGAAGAGAAAAAGTGGATTCAATTTCTATGTCCCTCTGTATGTTCGAAAAACCTCCTTTGGAGTTTCGAAAAGAACTGTTCCAGCGTAAGACAAACCTTTAGAACTAGGTTTTCCTCCCTTTTTCTTATAAGAACCCTTCTGCTAGTGGGAAAAAGTCTCACTGTAATTACTTTTATTGCTTGAGCAGTGATAAAAGTTTGAGTTAAGAAAGTTTTGTGCTATTTTGAACGATCGCTGAGTTAAAGTTGTTTTTGTCGATAGCTCTGGCCATATAACCTATGACAAAATTTGGTTACAAATATATTGCAACAGCTTTCTACAAAAAATAATTATTTTATTTTAAATATAGATGAATAAATGGATACTAAGCCATTGTATGTGAACACAACTTTGTATAACATAATTTTTAAAATTTCATTCGTTGTAATATTGCTCACAATTGTGTTTTGTTATTCGATTTCTGTTAAAAATAAATATAATCACTCACTGGTAAATTTAGCGTTTATTTTTATGGTTATTTATTACTCTACGTATACTTTCTCCTTAATGTAATTAAGGTTTCAATTTGGTAAACAACTTTGCTTTAACTTGTAATTTTTTTTTCTTACATCGAGAGACACTCAAGAGACCACAGCTCTCCACGTGCAGCCCAATAGAAAGTTGTCCTCTTAATCCAGTTGTCAGAATTAAAATTGCATTCCTTCAAACACGTACATGTCAAGAAATATAATTCAAAATTATACTTCACAAAATATTTCTCATTTCCCTTTTATTATATTTCTTAATATTTAATTCTCAGCAATAAAATATTAGATAAAGAAGTGTTCTCTAACTTAAATTTATTTTACAAATCTCTTAAAATTAAGAAGGAAATGAATGCTTTCTGTCTACTACTCACATTTTCTAGCTGCCTCAAGAAAATGATACTGCTTCTGCAACAATTAGACTGTTACTTGTGTGTTGTCTAGCTCTATTAAATGATTAAGTCTGGAAGTTTTCTGTTCGGAAAATACTTTTAAACTTTCAAATGAGACTAAAATCATTTGTTTTATTTAATTGCCGAGGTAAAACTGTCCGAAAAACATGTTTCTATTAAAATTTAAGAAACTTGAATTGTTGATGGTCAGAAGGGATCGAAAAATACTGAAAATCATGTTTTTACGATATTTCGAATTCAGGAAGTTTTCTGTTCGGAAAAGAATTTTAACCTTTCAAAATAGACTAAAATCGTTTGTTTTATTAAATTGCCGAAGAAAAACTGTCGGAAAAACCTATTTTTATTATAATTTGTGATTCACTCTTGCTTCCCAATAAGTTCTGAGCCGTCTTAAGGCATCTGTACACCTTCGGAAGTGATTTTTCGAAATATTTGAAATTTTTATTTTTAATGTTAATTTTATAATGATAAAACGTAACTTAAAACTATGAAACATGCATTCTATATAGTTTTTGAATACTATTTTCCTATTTTATAGAGAAAAATAGTGTGAAATTTGCCCTAAAATTAGGCATTACGCAAAACACGATAACTCCAAATTAAATCATGTAATCACTGTTTTGTAAATTGGATAATGTTTCTAATTGTATATTTCATAGAATAGACTACAGTCATGGTGATCGCAAATATACTTGTGAAGTTATAGGAACTTGGGTAGAATAACATTGAAAATTTCTCAAAATTTTCATGGAAGTCAAGAATTAAATGGCTCTAAATCCCAAAGTAATTAATCTGGAACCACAATTGTAGTCTATTCCCTGAATATATAGTTATATAACACACACTTAAAATATCTAAGCATTCGGGCTAAATATTTTTGAGTTATCATGTTTTGCGGTAAGCAAAATCACGAAAAAATCAATTTTGAGAAAAATGAAAACACAACTTAATATATTAGAAAAATTGTATGTAAACACTTATAATGCCTTAATATACCCCCTTTATTTAGTGCCCGCCTTTTTTCTTTGTAAGATACTGGTTATTTTCTTTCTGAATGCTTTTAATATATTCTTGGGCTTTATTTTGCAAAGAGTAGACTGATGTTTTTAAGTAGGTAATATATGTTAGACCTTATGAAAATCACTATAATTCCAAAATGAATAATTATATCATTATTTTATAACTTATTTAATGTTTCAAAGTATATTCTTTATGTAATGGACTTTTATTATTGTGATCATAAACATATCTGCGAATCTATGGGAATTTGAGTACAACACCTTACGAAAGTTCCCGACCATTTCATGCGTTCTATGAATTCAACGGCTGAAAATCACAATTAGTCTGTAATTAATATTAATAGTTATCTGTTCCATTTCTACATATTTATGTAATATACATTTAAAAGTTCAAATGCTATGAGTTTTAATTTATTGAGATATGTTATGTTATGATGAGTGACAAAATGGACAAAAAATGCTATTTCGAGAAAAGTCAGAATGTTTTATGCAAGAATTTCAAAATATATATCTTGATATAAAAAAACACCAGATTTATGAACCTTAACCCCTC
>CM063500.1:124161358-124163858 GCA_032207245.1 Pardosa pseudoannulata | reverse complement strand
TATATACACATATATATATATATACACACACATATATACACATATATATATACATATACACATATATACACACACATATGCACATATATCTACACGTATATATATACACACGCACATATATATACAATACTCATACTTTTCATTAGATATAATTAAATATATAATTTAATAGATAATAGATATAATTTAATAGATCTAATGATAAACGCAAATTCTTATATACTTACGAAACTTTGAAGACATTTGAAGATATTTTAACTTTTAAAGCAATTACTATCCCGTTTGGGTTTGAAATTAGAAGTATGATACTGAAGTATTTCCGATGTTTGTTCTCAATTGCGTAGTTAACTGCTCAGAACAACGCACTTTTAAAATAAAACACCTTTTATTATATTTCCATATACTAGCTCTTTAAAAAACAGTAAAACTCATACAGTAGAATTTTTGGCGTAAATAATATTAATATCTCAAAACACAAAAGCAACTCAAGAGCCATTTTCTTCTCGCATACGAAAGAATAACCACGTTTTTTTTCTCTAAAAAATATCGTTCGTTGCCACTCGGAACTTATAAAGAAAAAATAAAATAAAAAAAGATAATATGCTGGTAGAACATCAATTTTAACAGACGATGTGACAGTTACTATTAGCAATTTGTTGTTATAAAGTTCTTTCTTAAATAATTTTCATCAACCATCAAGTCTGAAGATATATGAAAGAACTGAAATTAAATTATTTCAAGCAGTTGAAATTTTACTGTCTACAAGTTGAGAAGCATTTTATTTCATGCTTCATGGACTCAATCGTTTGCTTGTGACTCAAATTTATTAAATTAGTTTTATTGGCATTTTGGGTGCTACTCTATTATATTGAGATATTTCACAGATTACAGATTTCGCAGATATTTCACAAGTGACATTCACGTTATAATGACGTCAGAAGTCGTTTCATAATTTCTAAAAATAAATGTAAATGTGCACCAAATTTAAAAATCACTAGTGGACCTGTACTTAAATAAATCACTTAGTTGTATTTAAGCATAAATGATTTAGTTATATATAAATAAAAATTTAAATAATAAAAGCCGCGTTAGTTTTTGTTGAACATTTAAAAATATTGATGAAACATGGCGACTTTTAATTTATTTAAAATGAAATATCGTCAAGTTAAAATATAAAAATTACACATACCAAATAATGAAAATATAAGGCGATTTCACGCAGTAGGGCAAATTCTCAAATTATGACAATTCTGGCTATATTTTCAAACGGAAGGGCAGTTTACTGTTTGTCTATTGGCTGTTGTAAATGTGAAAATGAATGGGAAGGGCATTATAGTAGTTCGTGACGTTTCGACAAATTGCCTTATAGTTTAAATATCAAAACCAGCAACAATGAATTAGTTTTTATTTAAGCAATGGCAACAGCGAAATACAAATTTGATAGAACACGGCGAGTTTTTAATTCCCGAAAATAAAAATCTCGCCAAGATGATAAAATATAAAAAAGAGTGTTTTTCTAAAAACAAAATGGATTTTAGCGTTTAGCAGATACGAAAATAATTTCATATACGTAAATGTCATCATATATTTATATATTTACATTTGAATTTTAATAGCGTACATACGTTTTTTTGTTACTTGGAATACCAAATATCAAACGATAATAATGCCAACATTGAATAACATTGCCATTTTTTGACGCCAATTCAACAATCGAAGTGCGCATGACGCAAAATTAAACTGGCATTTTGGTCAGTTTTTTGTTAACATATTTCGAAATAAATGGAATATATCGAATGTGCTAAATGACTTTCCTGGATTATTCAGCGTCTTTTGGTACCTTCGCCCTTCTGTGTCCAGCGGTTCATAAGGAGGTAGATGTACATACAAACTGTTACCTCCATGGTTTTAGATATTTTTTCTTTTTCAAAAAGGATAGGCGTAGTGGCAACAGTGTAACTTTGCGACAAAAGTATAGAATAAAATTGAGATGAAGTACGCAATGACAAAAAATGTGCTTTTATTTTGGCGTATTTATTTATTGAAGTTTTTGTATGAGAAATATTTTAAATGATCGGTTTTACCACGGAATCTTTAACGTGTGTATTGATGTTATTTTGTTTACGAATAAGAATTCCGTTGATAGACGAAACCGAAAGTACGGGACATTTCCCAACACAAACATAGATAGTTAAAATCAGATTTTAATATATAAGAAAGTAGATGCTTCGCACCCAGCCTTCGGTCTGGGTATTAAAATATTTCAATTAAAGGTTTAGAACCACTATTAAAGATAGTAAGACGTATTAATAGAAATGTTGAATAAATCTCGCATATTGCAGATTGTCGACGAATATGATAGTTTATTAACAACCGACAATTCCAATTATAAATATGTACGTTAACAGTATTTTTTAGGACACAGCGGAATTATACTACTAAATTCCAGATTTTTTATATTGCATGTGTTGTTAGATTTTTTAAGTCCTTATAAATCTAT
>CM063500.1:124151358-124156358 GCA_032207245.1 Pardosa pseudoannulata | reverse complement strand
GAGAAGGATTTCAATTTCTCTACGACGCAGAAAATTTAACACGCAAAAAACTGAGTATAACATTAAACCGGGAGATATGAGTGTTATGAAAATAACAGTATCAAAAAATTTCTTACAGAATTTGTAAAACATCTTCTTTCTTTCCCATTTTGGAAAAAAAGATCTTGAAAGCTTAAGACTTGATTGCAAATCCCCCGACTCAGTTAAAACGAACTGGGGAGGAAAAACATCCTCTTTTGTTGCAAATGGTGTTGAAAGTAATTGAAAGGGGCTTAAATTTAAAAAAAAATTAGTATTTTCCAGAATATAGATACGAAAAACTACGATAATATTAAGTATATTTTCAGATTCACATGTATGAATATATATATTCAGAAATGTAAGTATATATATATATATATATATATATATATATATATATATATATATATATATGTGTGTGTGTGTGTGGGGGGGGTGTGTGTGGGTGGGTGTGGGTGTGTATAAAGTTTAATATTAATGCTATGAGAGTTTAATTAAATTTGAAACTATTTTACTGTGATCAACCTTGTCATGACAAACTTGAAACACGCTAAAATTCTTAGTCTTGCTTCATTTTTATTTCAAACTTGCAGACTTGACACTTGAACTATGCTGCAAATTTGCATGCTTGCAAAGCAAGACTGCTGCAAACTAAATTTTCTGTATAGGATATGATTCGATTTATGAAGAAAACATTCATAGTTTTGTTTAGAGAGCCATGGTCTACTGTGTTTGCTACTTTAGGATTAATGAGGCGGAATCTAGTGCTTAACACTAGATTTCACGAGATTTCTTGTATACCTATATTGCCCAAAAACAGTCAAAATGACTGCATTGTGAAAAAATAAATATGTAAAGAAATTTGTTTAAAATTAATTTTTAATATTGTATAATAAAGGAGGGCGGAAGTAACTACAATTATTCATAAACCCATTTATATGTTATAGAAAAAGTCACCAAATTCTAAGAAATTGTGTCATTATATTTCATAATTGTTTTTCTAATTGAAATTAAAAAACAGTCAAAATGACTGCCTTGGGCAATCTAGTGTTAAATTCGATTACGAACGACTACGAAAAGTCATGCCATCAGCGGGATTCTAGCCGGCGAACTCCGTTACTGAACAGCAGCTTTATACCATTCAGTCACCGTTTGGGGAAAAATTCTTTATAACAGAGTTAATTGAAGGCAAACTAATGTCACGTAAATATTTCTAATGATTAAAAAAGTTATTTGTTATGATTTCAATTGATGTATCTGAAACAAAAGCAATTATGTGACTATCGGAATATTATAAAATGTCGATCTAAATACTAACTACAAATAATGGCAGGTACTTGAAAGGAATCATTTAGATTGTTTACATAATTGCTGTTTACCTCCTCTGAAAACTGGTTCTGATAAATCAGACAAAATCCAATACAAACTATTTTTAGTGCCACTAAAAAGGAATTCTAAACATTAATATATTAAATGGATTAAATTTCTTAGAGAGAGAAACGAAATTCTTCAACAACGTACAACTTCAAAATTTCAAACAGTTCGAATTAATCCTTTTAATGGATGGAAAAATTTACCTGTGTACATGTAAAAAGAGAAACTTACTGACTATCTGTCTGGAATATAAATAAAATTACCGAAGTTATTGTAGCTAGTAACGGGAAAATGCGGATTAAAGAATCCTTTTAAGATACGTGGAATCACTGTAAATAAATTCATGAAAGGGTGAATATGGATTGAAATGACAAAAGCTTCGAATTTCTTAAGTTATAAATAATTTAAGGTAATTAACTACTAATGTATACTTAACATCTTTTATAACTAATTGCCTACTTTTAACTCATTATAATATAAAGTATTTAATTCCTTTTGCAATAAACTTTTTTTTAAAAATTTTAATATCACTGTAGGTTTTTAAAATATTATTCAGTTTTGCCTTTTGTAGTAGTATATTATACACCAAATAAAAAAAATAATAGAATTTACTGAGCCATAAGAACTTTTCAAACACTTGTATTATAAATAAAATTTTTATATTTCAAATTAATATAAATTTTATATTTTATTTTATAACTCAGAACTATGTAGTTTTATGATGTAAAAAAATTTTAAAATTTAATAAACTGGTAAGGAAATGAAATTTAAAAAAATCAGAAACAATATTATTTGTATTGATATAAATGAAGTGCACAGAATAAAAAATAATAACTAACTTCCGCATTAAAATAAAAATTTTTCGTAAAAATTTCGAAAATCCAATTACCTATTTGGATATTAATTGGATTTCGTTATTTTTTTCAATTGGTGAACATATCTTATGTTTAGTAAATTTATTGTTTCATATAAACACTAAATAATTTTTATAAATTTAGATCTCTATTAATGATTTCGAAAAAAAAATATTCTAAAAAAAAAACGTATTGTGAACAAGCATTATTTATGAATCCAAAATACTCACATTAAAGAATCCTTTTAAGATAAGTGGAATCCCTATAAATAAATTACTGAAAGGGTGAATATGGATTGAAATGACAGAAACTTGGAATTTATTAAGTTCTTAATAGTTTAAGGGAAATAACTACTATTAAATACTTAACATCTTCGTTATAAACAATTGCATTTTTTAAATTCATTATGATATAAAATATTCAATTACTTTTTCAATAAACTTTTTTTTAAAAATTTTAATATCACTGTAGGTTTTTAAAATATTATTCAGTTTTGCCTTTTGAAGCAGTATATTAAACACCAAATAAAAAAAAACTAATAAAATTCACTGAACCATAAAAACTTTTGAAACACTTTTCTTATAAATAAATTTTGTATATTTCAAATGAATGTAAATTTTATATTTTCTTTTGTAACTCAAAACTATGTAGTTCTATGATGTATAAAAATTTTAAAAAATATTAAACTGGTAAGAAAATGAAATTAAAAACAATCAGAAACAATGCTACTTGTATTGATATAAATGAAGTGCACAAAATAAAATATAATAACTAACTTCGGCATTAAAATAAAAATTTTTCATAACAATTTCGAAAATCCAATTTCCTATTTGACTAGTAATTGGATTTTTGTTATTTTTTTCAATTGGTGAATATATTTTATGCTTTGTAAATCTACTGTATCATATAAAATCTAAATTTTTATAAATTTAGATACCTGTTAATGATTTCTAAAAAAAGCATATTGTGAAAAAGCGATATTTATGAATAAAATACTCTCATTAAAGAATCCTTTTAAAATACGTGGAATCACTATCAATAAATTCCTGAAAGGGTGAATATGGATTGAAATGACAAAAACTTGGAATTTATTAAGTTCTTAATAGTTTAAGGGAAATAACTACTATTAAATACTTAACATCTTCGTTATAACTAATTGCCTACTTTTAACTCATTATAATATAAAGTATTTAATTCCTTTTGCAATAAACTTTTTTTTAAAAATTTTAATATCACTGTAGGTTTTTAAAATATTATTCAGTTTTGCCTTTTGAAGCAGTATATTAAACACCAAATAAAAAAAAACTAATAAAATTCACTGAACCATAAAAACTTTTGAAACACTTTTCTTATAAATAAATTTTGTATATTTCAAATGAATGTAAATTTTATATTTTCTTTTGTAACTCAAAACTATATATATAAAATTATGATATACAAAAAAATTTTAAAAATACTAAACTGGTAAGAAAATGAAATGAAAAACAATCAGAAACAATATTGCTTGTATTGATATAAGAAAGAATTGCATAAAATACCAGTGATAAGTATTCTTCAGTATAAAAATAAAAATTTTCTATAAAAATTTCAAAAATCCAATTACATATTTGGCTAGTAACTAGATTTCATTACTATTTTTCAATTGGTGTATATATTTTACATTTTGTGAATTTATTGTTTTATATAAACACTAAATAATTTTTATAAATTTAGATCTCTATTAATGATTTCGAAAAAAATATTCTAAAAAAAGCCTTATTGTGAAAAAGCGTTATTTATGAATCAAAAATAAACTCAAATTAAAGAATCCTTTTAAGATAAGTGGAATCACTATAAATAAATTCTTGAAAGGTGAATATGGATTGAAATGACAGAAGCTTGGAATTTATTAAGTTCTTAATAGTTTAAGGGAAATAACTACTATTAAATACTTAACATCTTCGTGATAACCAATTGCCTTTTTTTAAATTCATTATGATATAAAATATTCAATTACTTTCGCAATAAACTTCTTAATTTTTTTAATAACACTTTAGCTTTAAAAAATTATTCAGTTTTGTCATTTGAAGTAGTATACGAGGGTCACTCTGAAATCTTTTTGATACGAGCAGACGAGAATTTACAAAATAAAAATGTCGATTTCATTTTCAAATACAAAGTATTTTAACCCAGCAGACGTTTTTTAATAACTTACTTCAACTTGTTTAGCGTAGAATAAATTTTAAACAAGATTAACAGAATAAATTAACAGAAAAGAAAATGGAGTTGACGCGAGAACATTTTGGCGCCATGATTTGCTACGATTTTAAAGCAGGATTAAAGCAAGAAAAATGCTTTCGACGGCTGCAGTTGGCATTGGCTGATGAAACTCCAGCTCGTGCTACTGCATTCAGATGGTTTAAAGAATTAAACAGAGGTCGCCATTTTCTTCTGGATGAAGAACACGCTGGAAGGCCGCCGTCGGCAGTCATCCCGGATGATGTGTCACACCAAAAATGTTAATGGATGATCTTTGCTGTACCTATCCAATTATACAGAAGGAACTTAACGTTGGATCCGCAGCCATACACCAAATTATTAATGAAGAATTGCATATGAAAAAAGAAAAGGGAGCGTGCCAGAATGAGTAAAGATACTCTTCAATTGCTGAATGATGGTGGCCACCACATCATTTCTAAAATTGTAACGGGTGATGAAACGTGCATACCGTTTTTTGACGTTCCAACACGTCAAGAAAGCAAAGTATGGGTC
>CM063500.1:124123858-124126358 GCA_032207245.1 Pardosa pseudoannulata | reverse complement strand
CGGCAGCAGTCTAATTGAAACTTTATTGCAGAGCAGCTACAACGCATATCTATTCTACTGGACGACAGACAAAGAAAAGCCACAGAGTTCACTCTGATCGAACAGAGGTGCACCCAAGAGCGAAGACAGAAACAATTTTTCACACGGTAGAAAACAATAAGCGAATTAAATGTAATATCAGCAAAACGCGAAACCATTTGCCGGCGACAGCTGGTAAACGTGCTGAATAGATAGAAAGTTTACAGTTTTAGGACAGAAATTAATGTTAAGTGGAAAATACTCCGTTGATTAAACTATTTAGAAGCTGGGGAAAAGATTTAAAGGAATTAGAACGGTAGAGAGGAGGTTTTTAAGGAAATATTAAAGTTAAATAATTTTGATATATTACATATATTATATATATATATATGTATATATATATGTATATATATATGTATGTGTATATATATGTATGTGTATATATATATATGTATATATATATGTATATATATATATATGTATATGTATATATATATATATATATATATATATATATATATATATATATATATATATATATATATGTATGTATGTATGTATGTATGTATGTATGTATGTATGTATGTATGTGTGTATATAAATATATATGTGGGGGGGTGACAACCATCTAAGAAAATTATTAATGATTTTATCTTAAATTTCTGGTGATTTTATAACTGAAATTTAAACTGTTCAATAAATGTCTTTTACTTTCTGCTTAGCTTAACTAATCTTATACAACTGTTTTACGGAGCTTTTAAGCGTCTCCACGTGAATACTCTTAATCCCTCTGATCCAACAGTCAAAGACTAATTGTCTCAACAAGAACAATAATTTTAATTTAAATATGATGTTTTATTTTATATTTTAACAACTATACCTTATTTATCAGGAATACCATCCTAGGTTTGTAGTGGGTACAAAATATCCATTACCAGTGGCGTGCGGTAGGTATTCATGTAGGGTGTGCAGAGAGCAACAACAACAATAATAAAACCATAAAAATGTACATTAAACACTTCTTTAACGTTTATTATTCATTTGTACACAAAATCCATACGTCCATCCGTATTACTAATAAAACAACGAAAAATTTATATTTTCAGCAAACGTAGCACCACACGGCGCCCGCCGCTGTGGTGCCTCATAGGGTTGCTCATTGGTTGCGACAAACCGAACGTCTATTCCCAGTGCAGAGGATTTCGCTGCACGCTGGCGCAATAGAACGAACTGTTTCAAGTTCGGTCAGTGGATTAAATTATATTTATTAATTGTTTTTAACATTTGGAAATCATATATTCTGCGAAAAACATCTTCATAGTTTTTAAAAACAAAACCAGGGATATGGTGTTACAGATATAACCTATATACTATCTGTAAAAAACAATGAATGGAAAAATTTGGATTGTTCTGTTAAAATTTGTTTCCTTTTTGTCTAACAAAACAAAATTGTTTCCGAGAATTATTTCTATAAATATAATATATCACCGAAATTACTTTACATACTAAAACATTTCCCTTTTTACTGATGATATACTTCTTTTATATTTCCACGAAAACAAAAGTTTACAATATATAAATTTAAACATTTAATGTCTGCAAAATCGTATGACCAGTTAATCAGTTAAAAAACAAAAGTCCTCTCATAAATCCATAAGTCCGTAAGAAACGTAAGTCCTCTATCTAATACAACGCTTAATAAACCGTACCTTCGGATGATTCTAAATGCCAAGTGCAGGAACATTAGCTGCAATTGCCTCAGCTCTATAGTATGCTGTGCTTCTCCAGTAACCCATACATATAAAGCGTGATTTTCTGTTAGTGCGCATAGCGTACATATAAGAATTTCTTATGTTCGTTTGCTTTTCAACGCGCTACGTGGTGCAGCACCTAGTACCGCACGCACTTCAAGAATACAAATCAGCAAATCAACATAATATTTAAATATATTATAAATAAAGTTTATTATATACCATATAAAGATAGGTGGACATAGGTGCAAGTAATTATTTTGTCTCATAATTTTGCCAGCCCTGCACATATGGATGCACACCCTGCACATATGGACCGCACGCCACTGCCCATTACAAATATATATGTACTCCAGGATTTATACTGCTGGACACATGTGAATCATAGCCTCTATTATTTTTACTTGCATGGTCTGCTGGAGAAGGAGAAGTCTAAGCTATTAGACTATTTAAGTAAATTGAAGTCGCGCCATTTTGGTGAAAAAGGGCGCAGTTGGTAGAGAAAGTTTATTCATTACCTAAAAATGAGATCTTTACCAGTCAACAACAGACAAGAGAACGACACGAAAGACACTTTACTCCAGCAGAGCTATACCCAAAAGCGAAGACAGATAGAATTTTCCAAAGAGACAAGAAAGTTAGTCAGCGAATTAAACTGTTAGATCAGGAGAAAAGCCTGACCATTTGCCGGCAACGGCTGTAAAACGTCTCGAATGGACAGATAATTTAAG
>CM063500.1:124108858-124118858 GCA_032207245.1 Pardosa pseudoannulata | reverse complement strand
AGTTATCGAGCGTTTTTGAAGGCATTCTCTCTTCGATTCAACATCGAACGCGATATTCTCCACGTTTTCTCCTTTAATGAAATATCGATCGACAAAAAAACTTGTTTCTGTGGCCAAGGCATATTCGTTTTGGAAACAAAAGACTATCCTACCAAAGAAAGGGAAAATAATCAAGTTCAATTTAACGTTCTGAAGAGCATTCCATAAAGAAAAAAGAAATTTGAAGGACTTTTACTGAAAAGAAAGAGCATAAATTTGAAACGTAAAGAATTAATTACAGAATTTATGAATGTCTATGGTTTGAGAAACTACTGTGAACTAAATGTCTACCTAAAGATTAATAAGACTAGGACAAACTAGGGCCGATTGACGTAAAACCGTTTTCAAACATCTACCAAATTAAATAGCAGCTGACAAATTTGATTTCACCAAATTAAAAACGAATATACGAGGGTCACTATGAAATGTTTGAGATACAACTAGGTTTTTAAAGTTATACTTACGAAAATTTAGGTGTGTTCAAAGTAGTCTCCTCCAGCATCAATGCACTTTTGTAGACGAATTTTCCATTGATTCAATGCCTCAAGCCATTCATTTCTCGAAATAGATGAAAAATGCATTTATAGCCACATCAATCTCTTCTTCTGCATGAAAACGACGTCCAAGTAAGTTATTTTTAAGATTAAAGAACAACCAAAAGTCACACATAGCTAGATCAGGTGAATACGGCGGATGTTCTGTCACTTTAGTTTGTTTTCGTTTAAGAAACTCAACTGTTAATCCGGCTGTATGCGAAGATGCATTGTCATGGTGAAGCAGTAATCCTCTAACATTCACTTCTCGTAGAATTTGTGGAAGACACTGAACGGTGTACCAGTTTGCTGTTACTGTCTTCTGTTCTTCCAACTGGATGGCTTTAACCCATCCCGTATTTCTGAAGAAAACGGCATACATCACTTATTGAAGATAAGGCGGATGTTCTGTCACTTTAGTTTGTTTTTTGTTTAAGAAACTCAACTGTTAATCCGGCTGTATGCGAAGATGCATTGTCATGGTGAATCAGTAATCCTCTAACATTCACTTCTTGTAGAATTTGTGGAAGACACTGAACGGTGTACCAGTTTGCTGTTACTGTCTTCTGTTCTTCCAACTGGAAGGCTTTGACCCATCCCGTATTTCTGAAGAAAACGGCATACATCACTTATTTCAGTGCGCTTTGTCTTTTCGCCATTGTCGATGTGGAATCATCTTCAAAGATCCATACCTTGCTTTCTTGACGTGTTGGAACGTCAAAAAACGGTACGTACGTTTCATCACCCATTACAATTTTAGAAATGATGCGGTGGCCACCATCATTTAGCAATTTAAAGAGTTTCTTTACTGATTCTGTCACGCTCCCCTTTTGGGTGCTCAGTTAGATTATAGGGAACCCGACGGCAAGCTACTTTTTTTCATATGTAACTCTTCATTAATAATTTTGTGTATGGCTGCATATCCAATGTCAAGTTCCTTCTGTATACACTCATGTCCATAAATTAAGGATAATTCAGAATCACACAGAAATTGAGCTCTAAAATAAAAATTTCACCTGTAGAATTATCACACACATCTTGAAGAAGAATATGCAAATTGCAGGAAACCACCAGATGGCGCGGATAGTACGTCACAATGACGAGAGTGTATGAAAGGGGTATATAAGGAATGGTAGCAAAGAAGTAAAATTGTTCACAAGCGCTTTAAAAGCCTTTCAGTGCAATAACCGCATAGTTATGGCACAAAGGAAGCATTTGGATGATTTTTTACGTGGTAGAATTATCGGACGACTGGAATGTGGACGTACCCAGCTGGAAGTATCCCAGGAACTTGGAATCGCCCAGAGTGTCATCTCCAGGCTTTGGCAACGATTCAAACATGATGGTAATGTGAGTAGATGTTACAGCACAGGTCGCCCCCGAGTTACTACGCCGAATGATGACCGGTATTTGGCAGTTACTGCCAAAAGAAACAGACGGAGCACAGCATCAGACCTGTCTCGTCAGCTCTCTTCAGCTACCGGTACGACAGTTTCAAGGCAGACCGTGTACAGACGCTTAGGGAACATTGGTCTATATGCTCGTAGGCCTGTCAGATGTGTTCCCCTTACCGCAACTCACTGTCGCCTGCGATTATGCTGGGCTAGAGAGCATGCATTGTGGACACCGCAACAGTGGTCTTGTGTGATGTTTTCCGACGAGTCCAGGTTCAGTTTACATTCTGATTCTCGCCGGACTTTCATATGGAGAGCGCCAGGTACCCGTTACCACCAAGAGAACACCATTGAACGACACCGTTACGGTGGTGCAGGATGGCTCGTTTGGGAGGAATTATTCTTGGTTCCAGAACTGACCTGCATGTTCAGAGTGTAACGATGACAGGCCACATCTATCGGGATGTCATTCTGGAACAACATGTACGTTTGTTTCGGGGCGCCATGGGTCCTGAATTTCTGTATATGGATGACAACGCCCGACTTCACCGTGCAAACATTGTAGACGAATGCCTTCAATCGGAGGATATCACCCGTATGGATTGGCCAGCATACTCACCGGACTTGAATCCAATAGAGCATGTGTGGGACATGCTTGGCCGACGAATTGCAGCCCGTCAACCCCCTCCCAACTGTCTATCGGAACTTCGGAGGGCATTGCTTGATGAGTGGTGTAATTTTCCCCAAGATCAGATTGATAATCTGATACTCAGCATGCGTAGGCGTTGTAACGCTTGTATTGCATCGTCCGGGAGACATACTCCGTATTAACCATCATACTAACCATGTTATACTGTTTTCTGTAAATAGGTTCTTTTTTGAAATTTGCTCCAGGGAGTAAAAATCGCAATTTTTATTAATTATGTCAAACATATAGCATCTTTTTTGCTCTTTACCTTTTGTTTAATAAATAGACTTTACAAATAAGTCAAATTTGTTTTGCTTTTGTCTCTTTCATTGCCTGAACTTCATTATCCTTAATTTATGGACATGAGTGTAATTGGATAGGCACAACGATTATCATCCATTTAACATTTTTCGTATGGCAGACACATTATCAGGGATGACTGCCGACGGCGGCCTTCTGCGTGTTCTTCATCCCGAAGAAAATGACGACCTCTGCTTAATTCTTTAAACAATCTGAATACAGTAGCACGAGCTAGAGGTTCATCACCCAATGCCAATTGCAAACGTTGAAAGCATTCTTCGTGATTGAATAATGCTTCAAAATCGTAGAGAATCATAGCGCGAAAATCTAGTCTAGTCAACTCCATTTTCTCTTCTGTTTAAAATTTATTCTTTGCTAAACAAGTTGAAGTAAGTCAGTAAAAAATCGTCTGCTGTTTTAAAATAATTTGTATATTAAAATTAAACCGTTATTTTTATTTTGTAAATTCTAGTCAGAGCGTTTCTCATAAATTTCTGAGTAACCTTCGTATACATATGAATTAGAGTGCTTCAAAAATCACTACCTAAGTTACCACCAATAAACATTGTTTAAATACTAATGATACCTTCTAAAATTCAAAGAATCCCGCAGTCTTCGATGCCTTGTTTTTTCTCTGAGAGATATTAATGTGCATTAGGTCTGCTAAATGGAACAAATATCTATTTAAAATAAACTTAAATATCTATAACACTCATTTGTAATCTATAAAACTAACCTATCTTTGCATTTTTGTTACTAAAAATAGGATTATAGAATTATAAGAAATAACAATGCAAACATTTCAATTCTACTAAAGGTAGCGTTTCATTGCACTGAACATTATATTTTTGTAAGGGATAAATTAGTTTCTTATAATTAGTAATTTAAGTGAATATCTAACATACAACTTGACAACAATATAACAGCATGTACACGTTCGTTTTATTACGTTTATAAGCATTCATAACCATATCTATAGTGATAAACGAATATGCATATATATGTGTCTGTGTATTTATGAAAAAGTTTACTCAGTTGCGTGTCACTGTGGAGGCAAAAATTCTTGCACCCTTTCCGGCATTTATATGTTTCTACTGCAGAGAAATGGGGGTGGTGGACTATATTTTAAACAAAGTAAACCTAAAAATATAAGTATTGATACATTTACAAACATATACTTTGGACAAATATTAATTTAAACAATACATATTTTATTTCGAATTTATGATCTATGTGTGCGTGCTTGCATATATACATATATACTTGACTACCCGCCAGACGTTATCCTGTTCTAATGGTGTAAATCTAAAAGTTATAAAATGTTTGATTGTTAAAATTGAACCGTTTGGATGGAAAAGTAAGGAATAAAAATTATTGTAAAAACACTCGAAGCCACCATGCGTACAGTCATTACAAAAGTAATTATCTTAAATCAAAATTCCAACATCGCCTATACGGGTATTCGATCCTGGGACTTTTCGTACTGAAGCCCGTTGAGCGACCACAGCTCACACAGATACGTTGGAAGTAAAGAGTTTCGAGTGGCATTATAATTATCTTAATAAGCTCGAAATTCTGAAATTTTAATAAAAAAACTTTATCAGATCCAATTGTGAATCTAAAGCATTCTAGAAACAACTTAATGATATAAACAAAATTTCATCTAAATCAATACAGCCGTTTGGGAAGCGTTCTATTGCAAACACGCAAACAGAAAATATATATATATATATATATATATATATATATATATATATATATATATATATATATATATATATGTATGTATGTATGTATGTATGTATGTATGTATGTGTGTTGTGTAAGGTCTAAAAAGAGGATAGTTGAAAATCCCGTGACTTAAAAACGATTTGAATAGGAATCTTTTATAATAATTAAATAACTGAAAAAGATTCATGTTTGTGTAACCTTTTGGAATAATGCAGTCAGGCTCAGAGATATTTCACATAAAGTTGATGACTCATCAAGCGAGAAGAATCAGTTAGCGCGTGGACTTAGAGTTGTCAACACATTCCATGCTTATTTTTCTCCACGAATAAATGAAAATGGCACAAGCTAAGCCTTAAACGGAAACCCCAAATTAAATAAAGAGGTATTTTTACTTAGAACTATTTATTCCATTCGTCTTAACACTGGACCATGTCATATATATATATATATATATATATATATATATATATATATATATATATATATATATATATATATGCGTGTGTGTGTGTGTGTACAAAGAAGAAAATAAACATTTTGTAGAATTATAGTAGAAAATATAATGTCCATGAAATAAAAAGCAAATAATAGTAAATGTGATAGCAAAATTTTATTCTTTTTAATTTTACATTAGATTTCTGAATTCATACATATATTAATATATACATATATAAGTATGTATGTGTGCTTATAAATATACACACATAGATACATTCAAGCACATACATACAGTCTGTATCATTATTTACAATAAGCATAGATTACTTTTCTTCATTTGGAGAAAAATTTTAAAAAAAACACAATTTATCACATTAGTGTTGGTTTTTCGGAATCCTTGCATCTATTCACTGCAACCGAAAGGTACCGACCACAAAAGATAAAAATTCGAAAGGAATTCATTTTTTTTTTTCGCTTTCTTACTGCCATGCAAGGAAAAATAAACAAGCAGATCCAGATATAAAAAAGAGAGTGGAAATCCGGAAGCTGAGATGAAAAATGAAGTATGACAGTTCATGTACAGAAGGAATCATTCGTCATTTTGATTTGCAGAAAAAGATGGAAGTAAAAGTAAATGTCGGGGCGAGATTTAGAATAACGGGGTGTTAAATATTTCTCATTACTTCGAAAAGGAACAGAGATTCGCACAAGTAACAAAAAACGGAGAAGTGCTTCCTGAATATCTATCTATCAATACATGCATTTATATATATGTGTGTGTGTCAGGCATATGCCTGGGGGTTGAACAGTCATAGAAATATTCTGCTTAAAATATTATTTATTCACATTTTAATACAACATTGCATCGGTCAATACTCAGGCATGGGCTAATTAAAGATTCCTACTTAGGGAGGGTTCATGCAGCAACCCTTTCTCAACACGCACTCTATCAATCGTAACGCGTTAAGTGCTGTTATAATGAGGTATTAAAGATTCGTTAAAAGATGAATTAAAAACGTGAGCTAAGACTTTTGCTCTTAAACATCTAATTTATTAATTTTACGCTTCCAAACAAGACATATATATATATATATATATATATATATATATATATATATACATATACATATATATATATATACATATACATATATATATATATATATACATATGTATACATATATATATATATATATACAAATACATATATAGATATATATATACATATACATATGTATATATATACATATGTATGTATGTATATATATATATATATATACGTACATATATATATTATTTTAACCTAAAACTAACCAACGTATTCCTACTTATATCTTAATATTAATTTTCGGACAATTCTCTCCTCAAATTGCACTCTTTTTCCGGATATCTTTTGTTCTTTCTGGAAAATTGGCATCTTCAAGAACACCAAAAATAATTCTTTTTAACTCTAACTCTTCTTATATAACTTGAGAGCTTTCTAATATATATATATATATATATATATATATATATATATATATATATATATATATATATATATATATAGAGAGAGAGATGTGTGTATATGTATATATATATATATATGTATGTATGTATATGTATATATGTATGAATATATATGTATATGCATATATATATATGTATATATGTTATATGTATATATGTATATATATATATACATATATATTATTTATATATATATATATATATATATATAAACATGCATTTAGATATATACATCATGTATATAAACATATAATACAAATAAGCCTGCAATTAAATAAAACCATCCCCCCTGTAAAACCTTAAAGTGACATTATCTATTCTAATTAATTAGTTAATATTTACTCTTAATTAACGGCACTTAATTAACGACAGTCACCATAAGATAAAAAAAAATTAAGGAAAAAACTCTCTTCTTCACTTTTAGTTTTCTGGGGGGCAGAAAAAATTTCTACTTCGCCTTTTTTTTTTCTCAATTCTAATCTCGCACTTTCCACTAAAATTTCCCTGTTAACTGAGTATCATGGATCCATTCGTTACAAATTGTTTTCTTGATTTAATTAACGTAATGAAATAGAAAGATGTGCCATTGGGGAAAAGAAAGGGACGCAAAAATGGCAGACTCGGAACATCCTAGCGTTCGAATTCTTTGAACTGTCGAAGGATTGTCGAGTGAAGAAAAATTCAATTTTATGTAGCAATTTATTCATTCTAATTACCATGCTATAACAATAATTTATTTAAACATATATATACATAAACATACATATACAGGCATGTATACGTGCACACAGACACACACAAACACATTATTTCCTTTATAGTCTCAACTTCATCATACATATTCTATAACAAATGTGTGTACTGGTAAGAACTGCATTATGTAAAATAAATTAGTGCAAACTAAACCATCAAGTCGCCAAATTTGGAGATATAAATCTAATTTAAAGAAAGAAAATATAAAATATAACTTATACGCGGGTTACTCTGAAATTTTTGAGATACGTTTAGACAAGAAATTAAAAATAAAAATAACTGTTTAATTTTAAAATACGAAATGTTTTAACGCAGCAGACGACTTTTTACGGACTTACTTCAACTTGTTTAGCGTAGAATAAATTTTAAACAGAAGAGAAAATGGAGCTGACGCGAGAACATTTTCGAGCTATGATTTTCTACGATTTTAAAGCAGGATTAAATCAAGAAGAATACTTTCAACGGTTGCAATTGACATCTGGAGATGAATCTTCAGTTCTTGCTACTATATTCAGATGGTTTAAAGAATTTATCAGAGGTCGCCATTTTCTTCAGGATGAAGAACAAGCAGGAAGGCCGCCGTCGGCAGTCATCCCGGATAATGTCTGATATACGAAAAATGTTAATGGATGATAATCGCTGTACCTATCAAATTATACAGAAGAAACTTACCATTGGATTCGCAGCCATAACCAAAATTGTTAATGAAGAATTACATATGAAAAAAAGTAGTTTGCCGTCGGGTTAACCATAATCTAACTGAGCACCAAAAAGGGATGCATGTCAGAATCAGTAAAGAAACTCTTAAATTGCTAAATGACGGTGGCCACCGCATCATTTCTAAAATTGTAACGGGTGATGAAAAGTACACACCGTTTTTTGACGTTCCAACAAGTCAAAAAAGCAAAGTATGGGTCTTTGAAGACGATAACACGCCGACAATGGCGTAAAGACAACGTGCACTGAAAAAAAGTATGTCGTATTCTTCAGAAGTACGGGATTTGTCAAAGCCATTAAGTTGAAAGGACAGAAGACAGTAACATCAAAAAATGTTATACCTCTCAACGTCTTCCATAAATTCTACAAGAAGTGAATGTTAGGGGACTGATGCTTCACCACGACAATGTATCTTCACATACAACCGGATTAACGGTAGAGTTTCTTAAACAAAAAAAATTAAAGGGATAGAACATCCACCATATTCATCTGACCTAGCTACGTGTGACTTTTGGTTATACTTTAATCTTAAAAAAAACTTACGTGGACGTCGTTTTCATTCAGAAGGAAAGATTGATGTGTATATAAATGCATCACTTTCATCTATTCTAAGAAATGAATGGTTTGAGGTATTTAATCTGTGGAAACTTCGTCTACAAAAGTTCAATGATGCTAGAGGAGACTACTTTGAACATACTTAAAATTTTGTAAGTATAACTTTGAAAACCTAGTTATATCTCAAAAATTTCAGAGTGATCCTCATATTCAGATATCTAGGTTCAGTTTATTTTTTAATTGAAATAGTCAGTTAAAATCATTTTAGTAAACAATATAAAAAATATTAAAGTTACAACGGGACTTTGACCACGCTAAATAACTTTTTATCTACCCATCTCTCTCTTACTCTCTCTCTCTCTCTTTGCGTGTGTGCATGTATGTATGTATGTATGTATATATATATATATATATATATATATATATATATATATATATATATATACAAACACTAGTATTATCTAATACACATCTGTACACGTGTACTAATATATATATAACTAGCATGTAGCCCGCCATATGACGGGATAAGTAAAATTTTTAATTTTCCTAAATTGTGAAGTACGCTATGAAGCAGGTAAAAAATGGTTTGTTTTTTGGCTGAGAATTATCTTGCAACAAAAAATAATCGATGATTCATTTTAAAATTATCATATATGTACCTAATCTATTATTTAAGTCAAATATAAAAGAAAGTTGTTCACGTAATATCTAAGTTCAATGATAAAATGTATGAAAATAAGGTATAATTTAAATCATTTAAAATAAGAAATGATTCAATGAAATGGTTAAAGGAAAGGAATGACGTCATAATGCTAGAAAAATGTTATTTTTACCTATTTAACATGTGATAAATTGATAAATTTAATCGCCTGCTCTTAACTAGGGAGAATAAGAGTTGAAATAATGGCATTAAAAGCTAAGGGCCTTAAAAGCTAAAAAGGGAAGGGGTCGATTTCGAACGTTTTAAAGAAGTCAGTATTTTTCACTGTGATATGAAGCTTATTTATACCAATTTATTTTAGAATCGGATCTATAGTTTAGGAGAAGATAAACATTACTCCCTTTGAATTTTGCTAACTATGGATACCTCTATCCATTCCAACTTTATAACTATGTAGGTTTCAGATTACTCATATACGTTCGCACCCACACAACATATATATTCATATATATATATATATATATATATATAAAAATATATATAACATACACACACACACACACACACAACACACACACACACACAACACACACACACAATACATAACACACACAACACAACATACACACACACATACACATACACACACACACACAACACACACACATACACACACACA
>CM063500.1:124096358-124098858 GCA_032207245.1 Pardosa pseudoannulata | reverse complement strand
TTTTTTTAATGCCGTTCCTAACATCTACTTTATTCAATTAAGGAAGCAGAAGATAAAAATCCCACAAATAAGATGCAAAAATAAAAAAAAAGTTTAGTTTTTATCCCACGATAGAAAATAGAAATACGTTATTTTAAAGTCTTTCTAGCTTTAGAATTTATCGAATAATACTATCTGTGTAATGTATATATATATATATATATATATGTATATACACACACACACATATATATATATATATATATATATATATATATATATATATATATATATATATATATATATATATATCTGATCGGAAACAATGCAATGGTTAAACCTAACACTGTGTGTGTGTGGGGGGGGGGCAAACGATGGCCGAATGGTAGAGTGCTGCTCTTCGGAACCGGAGTTCGTGGGTTCGAATCCCGCTGCTGGCATGGATGTTTGTAGCCGTTCGGAATCGGCGTTAAACTGTAGGCCCTCGTGTGCAAAACAGTAGACCGTAGCGCTCCAAACCAAACCAAACCAACCGTGTGTGTAATATTAAAATTCATTATTTACATATTTTAATATTATTTTAATAACTTTTGTTCATAAAGTACGTTGGGGGTATGAGCGGACATTCTGATTTTTCCCTCCAGACACGCTATAGACTTAATTCAGCCTCTGTCTGTACTACTTTAGCCAATAGTTAGCGCGTTCGCTTTAAATATGGGTACTTTTATCAAGTGATCCATTGTGCTTAGGGATTATTCGTAGTCTTTTTACCTGAGAAATCCCTACTTGAAAAGTGCGTGTGTACAGGACCATATTGTCAGTGTGCACGATGTTGTAAAAGTGCTTGCAAGTTGTTTATGTATCTCACCAGAAATAAAATTTGTCATGATTTTGAATGATTCTCGAGTGAATTATATATATATATATATATATATATATATATATATATATATATATGTGTGTATGTATGTATGTATGTATGTATGTATTAATGTAAACAGATAATATCATATTTTACAATATTTGTATACATTTGTGTCCATTTGTGTGTAAATAAAAGTATGCTAGAATATTAGCATTCAAACTTATATTTAAAATATTAGGTATATCAATATGAAAATAAAGCATTTATATCAATTTACGCAACTCTAGTTTGTAAAAAGTACAATACCATGAACAAATTATTATAATTAAATTAAACTTGATACCCGAATGATTTATATTATTATAAATAAATACATTTTCAAAGCAAAAAACCCAACAAAAATTAAGTGTCCGAAATAAGCATTTGGTACAGCCATTACTACTACAGTAAATGTTTTTCACGACATGCATGGGGTTAACAGATTTTAAATATCCATATTGTTTGCATACGTGTCCAAATTTCAAATGTGAAAGCTGTAGAATGTGCATCACGAGTGAGACGCTCATGAACAAAACCTCATACATGCTCCATTATCGACATATCTGAACAATAAGCAGGCCATGGAAGAAGATGTATGTGTTCTACAAAATTCTATTTATGGAAATGAAGTATTCATAAATCCTTGCAAAATGTGTAGAGTACTGTTTTTTTTTATGATAGGTGCAAGGAAAGGCATTGAAGACAAGGAAAGACTTCAGGTTCCAGCACTTCACTGATGTACCAGGTGTTATTTACATTACCTACAATTTGCAGCATCTGAAGTCGACTATGATACGCAATCACATTTTAGACCATAACTCCAGATGTTCGTTCAGTGTAACATTCAGTTATGCATTGCGGAAAGTCGCGATCATTGGCATAGCGTCTAAAGACCCCTCCACACTATGGTCCACTGCAAACCATCCCCCACCGAGTGAAAGGAGTATGGTTTATCGTGATCGATTCTCCAAAGATCAAAGGCAGCCAGATGCGCAAACTAAAGTGCGCAGTAGATCCTATGGGCGAATCCACGCTCTTGGCACATTTAGTGCCTCAGCGTGTAATTGCAATCAGTGAACCATCGTTCAAGGTCACCCTGAGGAAGTGGTGAAAACTGGCCATAATATGGAGGCTACATAAAGGCCCTTCCACACTATGGTCCGCTGCAAGCCATCACCATCATCGGGAAGGAGTATGGTTTATCGCGGTCGATGGTGGCAGACGATAAAATAGCCTTGGCTGAGGATGACTTCGGAGGTGGTTATTCTCCAAAGAACAAAGGCAGCCAGATGCGCAAATAAAGTGCGCAGTAGATACTATGGACGAATCCACGCTCTCGGCTCATTTATTGCCCCAGCATGTATAGAACCCGTAAACCATCGTCCAAGGTGACCATGAGGCAGTGGTGAACAATAGGCCATAGTGTGGAGGCTACATAAGAAAATGTGTCCATCATGGTACCACAAATAAAAGTAGGATTCGTCAGAAATATCTATCTGTTGCCAATCGGAACTTCAGGATCTATGTTCACTTTTAAATCCTTGGAATTGAAGGAGTCAAATATTATGCGTCATAGAGGTCCAGTGTAAAAGAGTTTATGCAAGCAGTCCACGGCGC
>CM063500.1:124088858-124093858 GCA_032207245.1 Pardosa pseudoannulata | reverse complement strand
CATGTGAGACATTTTTCTCTGATAGCGTGTGGACGTCCAACACCATGTCGTCTACTGCTGGTTTTGACGTCATTCATCCCCTTCGCATGAGTGCTAACAACTGTAGATTGCGAACAACCCACGTGTCGTGCCGTTTCGAAAATACTTGTTCCGAGCCTTCGAACCCTTACAATCTGCCCTCTATCAAAATCACTTAGATCTGCTACCTTTCCCATCACACACAGAAGTAAGTGAAAGAATGATTCTTCAGAATCTCCAGCAGCAGTTAAATACCACTTTCACCTGATCATATGTCTTCTACGTCATCCAGGCGAGTTCATTGCAAAATGTAGGGGTGTTCATAATGTTTTGGCTTTTCAGTATATATATATGTGTGGGGGGGGGAAATATATATGATGATTTGTATTTCTAAACTTGAGAGAAATGATGAAAATTTTTATATTAAGAAACTGAGTGAGATATTTGACTCCCTCCAAAGCTCATGGTGTGTGCGTGCGTACGTGCGTGCGTGTGTGTGTGCGTAGTACTAATTACTATTATATATATATATATATATATATATATATAACGCTGTTAATCCGAAAAGTGTAAAATTCTTTTAAATAAGTTATAATTTGGGCCACTTTGAAAGAAAAATAAGGAAAAATTAATTTTAAAAATGCTTAACGCCACTACGAATACAGTCATCTCATAATTAATTAGATTAAATTTAAAATAACACAACTCCTGAAATAAGTTTCTAACGTGAGACTTTTCGTATTGAAGCCCGTTGCGCCGACCTTTGAGCCACAAATACGTTGGCAGTGAAGGGTTTTGTAAAAGAGTTAATAATCACAATAAGCGAGCAATTCTGGATTTGTGAATCTAAACCATTGTCAAATCAACTTTATTGCGTAAATTCATAAAAATCAGCCCAACCGTTTAGGAGAAGTTATATTACAAACACACGAACAGAAGAATCATATATATATATATATATATATATATTTACATATATATATACAAATATATACATATATATTTACATATACGTATACATATATTTACATATATTTATGCATATATTTACTTATATGTATGCCTATATTTACATATATGTATACCTATATTTACATATATGTATACGTATATTTACATATATGTAGACGTATATTTACATATATGTAGACGTATATTTACATATATGTACACGTATATTTACATATATGTACACGCATATTTACATATATATATACACGCATATTTACATATATATATACACGTATATTTACATATATATACACGCATATTTACATATATATACACGCATATTTACATATATATATACACACGTATATTTACATATATATATACACACGTATATTTACATATATATACACACGTATATTTACATATATATACACACGTATATTTACATATATATACACACGTATATTTACATATATATACACACGTATATTTACATATATATACACGTATATTTCCATATATACACACGTATATTTCCATATACACAGGTATATTTACATATATACACACACACTTACATATATACACACACATACATACATATATACACACACATACATACATACACACGCACATACATACATACATACGTACACACACACATACATATATACATACATACATACATATATATACATATATATATATATATATATATATATATATATATATATTATATGACGTGATCCAGTGTTAAGGCTAATGGAATAATCAATCTCTCTTAGTAAAAAAACTTGTTTATTTAATATGGGGTTTCCATTTCAGGTGTCGCTTACGCCATTTGCATTAATTCGTGGCCACTGTAAGCTCGGAATGTGTTGACAGCTCCCTGTCTACTCGCTAACTGATTCTTATCACTTGATTAGTCATCCATATCCTGTGAAATATCTCTGCGCCTGACCGCATTACTCCAAAATGTTCCGAAAGCTTGGGTCTATTTCATTTATTTTATTATTATAAAAGAGTTCCCTTTTTATAATGGTTTATAACTGACGTAATTTCCAACTACCTCCTTTTTAGACCTGACATTATATATATATATATATATATAAATTAGTCCCATAATGCACGCGTACTCATATATATCTTCGATATTTGGAGCTGCAATCTGTCATCACTTTCTGATTCAATTAAACATCGAAGTAAATTAAATTCTCTCATCTTTCTCTTCCATCATAATGGATATTTTTTCCCGTGAACCATTCTATCTTAGTTATTCGATAACCTAATTCTTCGTGAACAAATTCGACCTTAATTACATTCCGGGAATAATTAAAGGAATAAACCACGAAATGAAGTAGCATTCAGATGATCTCTTTAATTACATTCTATTAATAATACACATTGTATGCAAATGAGAGGATTAATTGCAAAAAAAGAAGGCTGAACTGTTATTTATTTATTTATGATAATTATTCATGCTATGAATATTAGATAAATATTTAATTGTAGAATTTCCTATTAAACACTATGTGTATATATATATATGTTTGTGTATGTATGAATTTATATTTATATATGTATATTATATATATATATGTATATTATATATATATATGTATATTATATATATATATATATATATATATATATATATATATATATATATATATATATATATGTATGTATGTATATTTGGCCACGTCCAACAGCAAAATCGAACAAAAAATGGTTGCGCGGCTTTTTATGATTTTGGGGAAGCCACAGGAGTGATTAAAGGAATGTGCTTAATCAGCAAAGTAGGATTTCTAGTTAATTTCACCAACAGGAAGGAGGTGTTTCTAAGACAAAAGAGTTCAACGCCAAGAGGCTACTAAGAAGATGACGAAATCGGGTGGTAAGAGTTAGTAATTTTTTAACACTAAAGTATTAAATTTTTACATCTGTCTCACTTAATACGTCTTTCTAAAATCTAAAACTCTGTTAGTCATTAAGACTTTGCATACTATATTTATATATAAATAAATACCTGTTGATTTCCTTCTTTATAAAAGTGCAACAATTTGAATAGAAAGGGTAGACTTCTCTTACCTGAAAAAGAATAAAATTGTTAATGTTGTTTGTAAAACTGTTAAATAAATTATTACTCCACAATACTGCTGAATTCATACTCTTATATTTTTAATATCACTTCTTTCATAATTAATTCATTGCATTCAATCTTAAGCATAATGTTCTATCTAAGCATAATGTTTTTTAAACTTACACTACTCATCTGTGTTTAGACCTATCAGCTATTAGAAATATTAAATTTTGTTAGAATTTCAACAGGGGGGAAAAAGGCATTCCATAGAAAAAAAATCTGAAAGTCAATCATCTCCTATATAATAATAACCTAAGTTATCTGTCCGTCTGACCTCAAATTGATGAAGCGGTTGGACCTGGAATGGATAGAGGCATCCCTATTGGATTCTTGATGAAGGAGGGTTAGGAACATTCGAAATTCACCCGTTCCCACATTTCCTAGCATTTAATGCCATTATTTCAAGACCTATTTTTCCCGGTTAAGAACAGGCGGTTAAATTTATCAATTTGCCACATAAGGTAAAACTAAATTTTTTCCAGCATTAAGAGTCATTCCTTTAACCATCTCATTTAATCATTTCTTATTTTAAATTATTTAAATATCGTCTGCATTATTTTCATACGTTCTATCACTGAACTGAGATATGACGTCAATAATTTTTTTTATATTTGGCTTAAATAATAGATAAGGTACATATGCTAAATTTCTAAATTTAATCATCGATTATTTTCTGTTGCAATGAAATATTTATCATGCATTTTATATTAAAATATTTAATTCTTTTAAGCTTATAAGATTCTATTTAAAGCATTAGTTAAAAGAATGCAATATAATTATGTCGCATAATTTTTAACTGTTTATTATGTTTTTGCGAAAAGTAAATTTATACCCCTTTCAAGGAAAATAAATTTGTAGTTTCATTAATGAAGTAAAATAAATTTAAGTAGTTTAAATTCTCGAAATGGTGAGAGTTTTGAAGAGTTTTTGATTTGGGAGAGAAAAGCCCGAATAAATTCTGTACAACAATATTCGATATTTGAAATACATAAATACCCGAAGAACTGTTCCTCTACAACGAATAATTTTTGAGAAAAATACGAGAAAAATTGTACTACATTATATCCGGTTTAAAATAAAAAATACATTTATTCGAAATATTAACTTTATTATTTGCATAATTTTAAATATGAAGATGTTTGACATGTCCCAGCACGCTTGCGTGGAAGGGTTGACTGACACATGTTCCTACCCCGTTGTGTCCAGTAAATTACACGCACAGCGTAGACGAGAAATTGAGTCGCTTTCTTAAGTAACTCTGAGTTGATAAAATTTCTTCAGATGGCAACATAGGCAGAAATCTTAAGTGGAACAGATCTGGAGGTCGTGGTGGCCATAACACAGAACCTTCCAGCTAGTAAAGATGCTCATATTTCGAGAGGGGGGGTCGCAAACAGGATATGACGACATGCATATGCTTTCGTGTTTTTATCGATAGTAGAGGTACAGTCCTTTGGCCATTTTTTATGCATTCTCAAACAATGAATCACATTGTGAAGAGTTTACCAGGTCTTCTTGGGATACCCTGTAGATTAAAAACTTATAACACACTGCATTCATTGTCATCATTAACATTTCACTTGCGGGCAACGTATTTTTGCCTTTTTTGCAGACTGTCACTGAAGCGCGGGTCACGTAAAAATACGTATTGAGTAGATTTGTGGTGGATACCCGCTCACTACCACAAACCTACTCAATACGTATAATTATATGTATATGTGACATCGTATGCATGTTGTTTGCGTTGCTATGCAATGCTTTTGCATTTTTTCTTTCCACAAGTTAGGATTGTCGAGTGACTCGGTCTTTTGTTGCGCTAAATCGAATTCCTACCTCCAGAACGCACAAGTCGTGTTTTGTCCATTGGAAGCTCGGTTTTTTTTATTGT
>CM063500.1:124068858-124071358 GCA_032207245.1 Pardosa pseudoannulata | reverse complement strand
AATTGAGCTTGTACCCGATAATTTTCAGCCAAAATACAAACCATTTTGTTTACCCGCCTCATAGGGTACTTTATAATTCTGGATAATTAAAAATTTTACTGATCACGTCAAATGATGGGCTATATGCTAGTCTAAATAAATAAGAAAAACACTTAGAGTTATTTCTCCGATTCTATTATGCTAACGAAAAAGCGGTTCTATTTTTTGCCAGATCGTTTGAAAAAGAACGAATGTATCTGTAAATAAAATTATCGCTCACGTGACATTAATATTAAATATTTTCTCACAAGATAACGCTGTTAAAAATAAGATTTTTTTTTTTAATTCGATAAAAATTGGTAGAACTGAATTCAAATTGAAAATAAATGCCAAAATTAAACTGATAAAATGAAATTAAACATATAACTATGGTCAAAAACAAAACAAAAAAAAGGTACTCTCTGAAAACACATTTTAAACTCTCTCAAATGAATTAAGTAGCTTTAAAATGCTCTAAACATTTCAGTTCTTTATTAAAAAGAGAACCGTTTTAAATTAGTAATAAAATAGCTATTCAAAAGACAATATTTAAAAAAAATGATGAAATTTGACTCTTTTCTAGTAAAAAACACTCTTTTAAATTAGGATTTGTCTTTTCTTTTCGGTAGTCTGTATAAATTATAAAAAAAGAGAGAAGAGTACCGTTCAAAATATTTCACGTACATTTAATTTTGCTGGATATTTCCAGGTCTGGTAGCAGTAAAAAATATAGGGAGGGAGATACTCAAGATAGAAAGAATCTGGAAAATTATTTGCATCTTTTGGAATGGTTTCATTTTTGGTCAGGGTAAGAAATTTCATTCTAAACAATTCGAATTTCAGAATGGGTAAAGTAATCTGGATCTTATGTGGTTCAATGACTCATGTAAATGTGTTTGTGATGAATACTATAATATATATAATATATATATATATATATATATATATATATATATACATATATAATATATATATATATAATATATATAATATCTATATCTATCTATCTATATCTATCTATATATATCTATCTATCTATCTATATCTATCTATCTATCTATCTATCTATATCTATCTATATCTATCTATCTATATCTATCTATCTATATCTATCTATATCTATCTATATCTATCTCTATCTATCTATATCTATCTATCTATCTATCTATCTATATCTATCTATCTATCTATCTATCTATCTATCTATCTATCTATCTATCTATATCTATCTATCTATATCTATCTATCTATCTATCTATCTATCTATCTATCTATCTATCTATCTATCTATCTATCTATCTATCTATATATCTATCTATCTATATATCTATCTATCTATATATCTATCTATCTATATATCTATCTATCTATCTATCTATCTATCTATCTATCTATCTATCTATCTATCTATCTATCTATCTATCTATCTATCTATATCTATCTATCTATCTATCTATCTATCTATCTATCTATCTATCTATCTATCTATCTATCTATCTATCTATCTATCTATATATATATATCTATCTATCTATCTATCTATCTATATATATATATATATATATATATATATATATGCGTATACTACTGCCCAGAAGTAGAATAATTTTATGATAGGTTAATATGGACCTAAAAGTATGTATGGATCTAAAAGCATGTGAATTTTACCAAAGTACCTTAAATTATGCCCATAGGAATTATAGCCGTAAGAACTAAGTGATTCAATTATTTATCACTTCATAATATGTTATACTGTGTTCCTAGATATGAAATTCATTGCCCAATTTAGAAGTACTTTAGAATAGGGCTTCATTTCTTATTTTTCTATTAATTTTTGCAGATAAATACAAGCAAAGGACTTAAAACGCTCCCAAATAGTTACACTATGTACTTCTTGATGTGTTCAAACTTCCCTACACGGTACTGCATATGAGTTAAAGAGTTCACCTACCACATTGTACAGCACTCTGTTGTGCCAAAAACTTGCTTACTAAGAAATTGTGAGTTAAAATCCAGTTTAAGGCTTTACTGTCATTCGTGTTGCTTCAAAAGCAGCAAAACTTATTTCCCTTTATGGTGTTCCCATTATACAGAGGCTGTTTACACATTTTTTGGACGATGTATATTGTAGTCACAAAACTAAATTACCTAACATTCTTGTGTTTGAAATGTTTCATTGGATAGCCCTTATTCTGAACTGTCTTGAGACACGGTCATTTCCAGGGTAATAATGCCTTTTGAAGTGTCAGAAGAGGCATTCTATACCATTCCTCCTGAACAGATTTCCAGACTCCTGTAAGAGTTGTGGGACGACGTTTAAATAATGCACATTTTAAAAGCACGAAAGCTCAAAAATCCATAGGTGATACATCGGGAGATTGAGTAGTGATATCAGTGAAGGATATGGAATCGATACCGGTTTTTTGTTCCATTTCGTTTAGGAAATTGACAATGGTTTTGGATATGTGTCTGCTAGCTTTGA
>CM063500.1:124046358-124058858 GCA_032207245.1 Pardosa pseudoannulata | reverse complement strand
ATATATATATATATATATATGTAATAATATCAATATCTAAGCCCTAAAGCCTATTCCAAAATTATACCTTTTCCCCATTCATTATTTTAGATCTTAATTTCTTCTCTTTATATTAACCATATTTCCCAGCCATCCAATTTAAACGAGGATGTTTTCATTCCTTCAGCCGAAAGCCGAAATTCTTTCTATGATTCCCAAAACAGAAAATGATATAGCTGGCATTTTAATTAGGAAGTTATAACTTTCCCATGAAAATTTGTAACGATCAGCAGTAATGCTCCTCTGAGACGCCACACTTTGCAGATGGCTCCAGTCAAAGGTTACTTTCTATAAGCAAATAACACGTGCCTCAGCATTTTTCCCACACACTGGTTTTAGCCGTCTCTCGCAGAAGGTTGGCATTATTTTTACTTAGAGAGAGAACGTTCTGACACCGTGCGGTTCAGACGTCTCTGGATTCTGTGCAATTTTTATAGGATGAAATAAAAAGTTAAGTTCGGCCACGACGAATGATGTGCTTCTTTCTAACGGACGGTTAGCGGGACACTTGGCAGCCCAGCATGCCCGGGCTGAGGAAAATAATAGGGGCAATTTTAAAAAGAAGTCATCAAGTGTAAAGTTCGGGTGGTTAGTCCTCTGGACGAATTACCACACTACACCACACGACACACACACACTCAACATTATATATATATATATTTATATATATTATATATATATTTATATAAACTATATATATATATATATATTATCTATTATATACTATTTATATTATATATCATATATATTTATTATATATATATATATATATATATATATAAATATTATCATATATATATATATATATATATATATATATTAGGATAATTAAATACAGAATCGTAAAATCTACATTGAAAATGTAATATAATAATACGTAAAATTCATATTGTCTTACAAATCCATAAATTTATTCCCATATTTTTAATATTGTTATTGGGATTATATATATATAGTATTTTTTATATAAAAATAACACAAAGTTATTTTAGAAGAATCAGTGGTAAATTTTGTTCACGTGACTGAGTTAAAAACCTCTAAATGAAGCTGGGTCACAAACGTTTAAGAACCATTTGGTAAACCATAACAGCTAAAAGTAAACACAAAACGCATCAGAGATTTTAATTATTCACGACAAAGAGTGGAAAAGAAACAGGGCGCATAAACAACTCCAATACTGAAAGACGTGGAACAAGTTTTAATGTCTCCCGTAAACATTTTAAGAGAAAAGTTCGAAGAAACAACCTTAAACTGTATTTTTTACGGAAAGGTAAGAGTGAAAAGTTTTAAAAAACATCTAAAATTGGTTGATTGGTTATTCAAAAACAATCGCCGTGTCATGTTTATGACAGCAGTTCAGTGAAAGAAAATACAATAAATTAAATATTTATGGCAGGTCGAGTAAAAAGTTCTGCCATTAAGTTGAGGCAAAACAAATGAATATACAATTCAAAGATTTTTATAAAATCCTATGATTAATACAAATATGACACTGAAACAAATTTGAATGTTGCATTTTCTCTTCATTAGTATTCAGTTGTCTTTCTGAAAATTATAAAATTCCTTATATAAAAAGTGCAGAACATTTTGAGATAGAATATTTATTTGGTACTAAATGTATGCACACTAGTTTGATATAAAATTTTATAAGAGATATACCTTATCGTCATATTAGTGAATGTATCAACCGACAAAACAGATTTATGCGCAAGCCCCTGAAATCCTGAGAAACACCCATCTTGGTCCTACATGGTTGTGGTTTAAATGCGACGCGCTTGATGAGTTGTAAAGTAGAATGGCCAGTTTTTGTTCCCAGAAAATAAACAATTTTTCTTATAACTGAATAAATTTGATTAAAACTGTGCCTTGTGGATTTGCTGCATGTTTTTATTTGATCTACATCATAAGTAAATATTCCAAATTTATCCCCAGTATTTCTTATTTTTATGCGCATTTTCTCATTCTTACCGTTATACACTGAAGAGCCAAAAAAATTGGTAAAGCTGTCTAATATCATGTATGGTCTCTATGAGCATACAGAAGTTCCACAATTCGACGCGGCTCGGACTTGAGTAATGTCTGAAGTAGTGCTGCAGGTAATTGACACCATGAATCCTGCAGAGCTATCCATAAATAACAGTAAGATGTTTTGGTTTGGAGTACTACGGTCTACTTTTTGCAACACAAGGGCTAATGAGACCGGGACATACAGCTTAAAGCCGATTCCGAACGTTACGAAAGTTTTCCACTGTAAGTTGAACCCACGAACTCCGGTAGATACATCACCTAACCAATCGGCCATCGTTCGGCACCTAACAGTAAGAGAGGCTGCAGTTCTCTTCTGAACAGCATGTTGCAACATATCCCAAATACACTCAATTGTAATCATGTTTGGAGATTTTGGTGGCCAGCGGAAATGTTTAAATCAGAAGAGTGTTTCTAGAGCCACTCTGTAGTAATTCTGAAAGTGTGTGGGTGTCCCATTATCCTGCTGGAATTCCTCAAATCGATCGGAATACACAATGGACATGAGTGGGTGCAGGTAATTAGAAAGGATGCTTAAGTACATGTCACCTATGAGAGTCGCATCTAGGCGTAATTTAAGTCTCATATCACTCAAACTGCACGAACCTCATACCATTACTGAGCGTTCACCAGATCCAAGAGTCTCCTGTTGAAATTCTGAGTCTAAGGTCCATGGATTCATGAGGTTGTCTTCATACCCGTACACGTCCATCCGTTCGATACAATTTGAAACGAGACTTGTCAGAACAGGCAACGTTTCTGCAGATATCAACAGTCCAATGTCAATGATGACGGACCCAGTGGAAGCGTAAAGCTTTGTGTCGTGTAGTCACCAAGCTTACATGAGTGGGCCTTCTGCTTCGAAAGGCCATATCGATAATGTTTCATTGAATGGTTCGCAAGCTGATACTTGTTGTTGGACCATCATTGAAATCTGCAGCAGTTTACAGAAGGGTTGAACTTGTGTCCCATTTACTGATTATCTCCAGTCGTCTTTGGTCCAAATCTTGCACCATCTCTTCCAGGCAAAAACGATGTCAGAGATTTGATGTTTTATGAATTCTCGATATTTACGGTACACTCTTGAAAAGGTCATGTTATGTCTGCAACCCAAAGAGATTTTTCCCAATAGAGGGCGCTCTACAGGGGAAATTATATAACTATGGAATTCTAAGTACATATAGTGTGTGAAGTGTGTTTTTGTGATGTTTTTTATAGTTTTTGCAGAGAATGCAAGAATAAAAGTTTTGTGTGTGTGTCATATGGAAGTAGTGATTTTTTTTTTTTTTTGTCTTCTTGGTCCAGACACCACCGTGATTCAACAGGAAAGGTAAAGAAATATTTCCATATTTTAATTAAAAGGACATTAAAATTAACCCTAGTCAGTGGATTCTGACAACTGTGATCAACAGAAGTTGATCCGATGAGTAACAGGTCATACGGAAAAATCCAATTTTCACTGCTACCTCGGAGATGCTATGTCCTATTTATTGTAAGCCAACTATAACACACTGTTCGAGCTCATTTAAATCTTGATAATCTGCCACTGTCGCAGAAGTAACCGATCTAACAACTGTGTCAGACACTTGTCTTATAGGCGTTGCCGACCGCAGCACCGTATTCTATTTGGTTTCTTATCTCTTTATTTGCATATGCATGTCTGTACCAGTTTTTGAGATTTTCAGTGTATATGTGTGTGTGAAAGTGTATTTTCTATTGACCTCAGATTTTTTTTTGTTCTGAAAAAATTACTTTCATCAAACCACTTCATTTCTTTTTCTAAAAATGCAATGGAATCCGGACAATCAGTGCACCCTCAAAGATTCAATCGCAAATGGACAACATCATTTCAGACTAGGAAGTCAATAAATCATCCCGGATGGGTTGAAAAATGGACGACAGACTAAATCCGGAAGCTGTGATGAAAAATGTATTTGGCCCGTTCCACAGACTGACGGAGCCATCCGTCATTCTTGACGAAGTGAAAGTTGAAGTGGCGTTTCGGGGTCGAGTTGTGGTAATGAGAGTCAATAAAAATAGAGTGCACTGGAGGAATATTTTGTACAGAATAGAAATAAAAAGATAGAAGTTCGTAAAGGAGAGAATATATTATATATTTTCATAATATCATGTTAAACCCAACTTAACTTCAACACTTATTTACATTTAGTTTTTAACATAATCTTTTTAACCCTCTCGCTACGTATTTTTTTTTATCAAAATAGGTTCAAAAATTGAGTATTTTTTATTACATATTTGAAATTTATCTACATTTTAGAGTTAAAATACACAAAAAAAATTTTGTAAAAGAGTTTTTTTAATACAGAATTACGTTCTAAAAAAAGCTGTTCAAAGTAATGAAATTGACGAATAATGATATAAAATCTAAATTTTGAAAATTAATCTTGGTTAAATTATCATTTATTTTATAAAATACAAAAGCAAAACGTATATACTAATTAAAAAATGCAAAAGACTTACAAAACATTTATTAGAAATGAAGTCTTGTATGTTAAATTTCGAAACAAGGCTCGAGGCAAAGTCCTACCTCGCAATCCTTGCACCAAATTCGCGTTTCTTTCCAAAGTTTTTGTTCCACTTTGAGTTTTTTTTAACAACAGATAGCACACTATCTACGAGGCTCTTTCTTGATGGGATTTGGGTGTATATGGCTTTCAAAGTGTCGAGAAGTTAGTCTCATGGGTCTGTTACTCTCATGTACTGTTGGTCTCTTTTTATTATAAATTTTTGCAACATAACCTCGTCAAAATAAAGTTCAAAATAGTCCAAAACAGTTGCATATTTCGCCATAGTGGAATTTAGTCCGGGATTTCCAATGAAAGGAAATGAAGCAGGGGCTGGTGGAATATTTTGCTTATCAATTTTGCACCATTATCGAATATTTTGAATAGAAAATGAATTTTCAGATTCATCACCATCCGCAGATGAATCCGTGAAATTCCCATCATTTACGCATTAACAATCTTCAATATACTTGAAATCGGAGTCAGAAGTGCTATCAGTGTCGGAAATATCGTCAGAAGTATAATTTATATCACTCGCGAAACGCTTCCTGCCAGACATCTTTCAGCTATGAACAGCGCTCTCAAAATGCTACAAAAAATTCTTCTATTTTTGGCAGAAATGTGAACAATTAAAGCCACCTGCTAGTTTACCGCTAAATAAACAATTAGAAATCACTGTAAAGCCAAGATGAAAGAATAAACGGGAAAAGAGCGGGTTGCACAGTTAAATAGATGGCTAAAATGCATGCCCGCGGAAATTGCGGGTTGCGCAAATTTTGCTACATCTATGTTGCCCATGGAAATGCGCAGAGAGAGGGTTAATATATATTTACATACTGTTCCGACGAGAACTGCTTGAACTCTTCCATGCGTCACTTGTGAAGAAACACTATAGAACTCAGCTAACTGTCCAACGCGCATGCGCTTGCTACTGCGTATTATTTTTTTTTCTCCTCCAAAAGTGCGCCTATAGCGCAGTAGAGATAAGATTTTGATTCCGTCGATAAATGACGCCTAAAGTTAACTTAATTTTCTTTATTAAATTTTTCTTAAATATTCTCGTTGAATCTTTTCTTTCAGTTTTGGTTTTGATATGAACACACTGAACCACAATTGATTTAGAGGCATTCTGTTAGCTTATTGAAAGCTATAATAGAATAATAGTTGAAGTAGAAGCATTTTGCCGTGTTAATCCTGAACAGTATTAAGACAAACGTTAGCATCATTTAAAACTACATTTATTAAACATAAAAGTAAAGGAAAATAAACACCGGCTAACTGCCGTACACACATAGCCGTACACCTACGACCACACTGACTGATACATAGCCTTTTCCCTCGAGTACTTATCGGTAGGTAAATAACCGATCTTCAAACGTATGCAATACGTCACGACTCTAAAGAAAATGCATGCATAATGTATATACTAATATCGTCAGTGGTTATGAGATGGGTAATATAATAAAATATTTAAATTACTTATAAAAATAAAGTAACTAATTTTCTAAAATTTTCTTTATAGATATTTGGATTTAGACGAATGCCTCATTAACACATACAATTCATTTATTCACATGTTTAGTATATACACGCATATACTAATTTCATATGTATACCTACTGATACAAATATAAGTAAACACGTGTGTGTATGCGGGCCTAACTATAAAATATGAAACAGTACAGTATTTTTTCATTATTCTTATTTACAAAAGAACCCTTAAAATAGCAAAAATATTTACAAAAATATTCCATAAATATATCGAATAATGTATTGCTGTAATGTTGAACTCTTCCATGCGTCACTTGTGAAGAAACACTCTATAGAACTCAGCTAACTGTCCAACGCGCATGCGCTTGCTACTATGTATTATTTTTTCTGCTCCAAAAGCGCGCCTATAGCCCAGTAGAGATAAGATTTTGATTCCGTCGATAAATGACACGTAAAGTTAACTTAATTTTCTTTATTAAATATTTCTTAAATATTCTCGTTGAATCTTTTCTTTGAGTTTTGGTTTTGATATGAACACACTGAACCACAATTGATTTAGAGGCATTCTGTTAGCTTATTGAAAGCTATAATAGAATAATAGTTGAAGTAGAAGCATTTTGCCGTATTAATCCTGAACAGTATTAAGACAAACGTTAGCATCATTTAAAACTGCATTTATTAAACATAAAAGTAAAGGAAAATAAACACCGGCTAACTGCCGTACACACATAGCCGTACAACTACGACCACACTGACTGATACATAGCCTTATCGGTAGGGAAATAAACGATCTTCAAACGTATGCAATACGTCACGACTCTAAAGAAAATGCATGCATAATGTATATACTAATATCGTCAGTGGTTATGAGATGGGTAATAAAATAAAATATTTAAATTATTTATAAAAATAAAGTAACTTATTTTCTAAGACATTCTTTATAGATATTTGGATTTAGACGAATGCCTCATTAACACATACAATTCATTTATTCACATGTTTAGTATATACACGCATATACTAATTTCATATGTATACCTACTGATACAAATATAAGTAAACACGTGTGTGTGTATGCGGGCCTAACTATAAAATATGAAACAGTACAGTATTTTTTCATTATTCTTATTTACAAAAGAACCCTTAAAAATAGCAAAAATATTTATAAAAAATATTCCATAAATATATCTAATAATGTATTTGTTGTAAAGTACTTACAACCTTAACACCAGTGTTCGTCTACAAAGGGGAAGCACATTAAAAATATAATACCTTATATTTAGATTAAGACATTTATTTTGTACTCTATTTACAAATCCTAACGACATTAATCCTTTAGCGGACAGTGGTTTCGTAACGAAACCGCCTATTAAACATTTCTCTTTTAAACTTTACTTTTAGGAGTACTTTACTTTATCTTTGTATAATTATTTACGGCTCCAATCTCATACATCTGTGATGTATGGAAACCAATAATGTAGAATCAAGAGCTTCTGCAATTAAAAAAAAATTTTTAGAGACATGGATGATTTTTCAATTTTTTTATGTTTTTGACATTTTAAATTTACAACAGATGATAGCTCTACATTTAATTTATTTTTTCTTTCGAAATATATGCATTTAAACTTGCTGTACCCGAGAAGTCAGTAATTCAACTTATCCTTCTTCTGACCCCAAATAAAAGTATCTATACGAACCCCACTTATAAATTGGGAAGCTATTTATTTATTATATCATTTTAAGGATTCTTATTTATAGTTCTTCGAGTATAGTTAAACTTTTGAAAAGCATAATGTTCAAGTTGTACAAGGGGACGGATTAGTCAGTTAAGCTACTCCTCAAAACCTCCTTGCCTAACGATGGCCGATTGGTTAGGGTGTTGGCATTCGGGACCGGAGTTAGTGGGTTCGAATCCCACTCGGGCATGGGTGTTCGTAGCTGTCCGGAATCGGCTTTAAGCAGTAGGTCCCGGTCTCATTAGCCCTCGTGCTGCAAAAGAGTAGATCGTAGCACTCCAAACCAAACCAAACCAAACCCTCCTTAGAGTCCTTAGGTACCTCTAAGGCAAACCCTCCTAAGGAATGTAAAGACTTATTATATATTTTACATTTACAAGGTTCATAGATAACATATATAAACTAACTACACTAAATTCCAATGATTTTTTTTTTGGCGACTTTTAAAGGGTTAAACTACATTTTAGCTGCCAAACTTTGGTCCTCAAGTGTTGTAATCGGTGTTCAAGAAAAAAAACATCAGCGCTTGTCACCTCATGGGAATGTGGATAAGGCTCTTCTGTTATGGATTAAAAATACACGGTATATGCACAATTGGGTTGTATTGTTCCGCATATAGCGTCACCCCTTTTATAGGGTCTGATTTTTCTGAACAGCTGAGCTGACCCTATAACCTATAAAGACTGTAATACTAGTTGCTCTGCCTATGCATGATTATTGATATTACCTGCCTTTTCATATACATATCTGCATGGGATTTTTATTTCCAATTAATCAAGATGTATACTTGCCATTAGACTATAAAGTACTATACTTGGCAATACACAGTAATTTGTTCTTATTCCCAGCTGACAAAAATATAATCGCTTTTTGCAAAATCGCATTCCATTCCCATGATACTATTAATAAAAATAAAAGTAAATGTACAACCCATAATTGTGTTAAACTTCAAGATGTGAAAACGTTTACAAATAAAGTACAAAAAATGGTAACAATTACAAACAATTTAGAAAGACACTAATTTCTATTTAAACAATTTTCATTATACTACGCCATTAAACAGTTTTTTCTTTATACAAATATTATTTCATCACATGTTGTCAGCACTTTTATCACCAGATTAACTACTGGTGACGAAGGTATGAATTACCTAACCTATTTTTCCCATATTAAAAAAACTAGCATATAGCCCATCATATGACGGGATTAGTAAAATTTTTAATATTCCAGAACTGTTAAGTACCCAGTGAGGCAGGTAAAAAATGGTTTGTTTTATTGTTGAGAACTATCTGGTTCACTCTCAATAATTTATTTATCGTCATACTCCTCTAGAGTTTCCCGTCCTGTAATGCAGTTTAGAATCACATTGAATTCATTGAGTCAAACCGTGTGGTTATGTATAATAAACAAGCACACAAAAGAAAAAACTTCTTAATTTCCAAATATATATAAATAAAAAGTTAGATATTTATTAGTCTGTGAAATAGATTCCTAGACTTACATGAAAAGAATTTTTTGTTAATACCGGTGGTAGAAGTTTCATTGCAACAAAAAATAATCGATGATTAAATTTAAAATTACACGTATGTACCTAATCTATTATTTAAGCCAAATATAAAAGAAAATCATTTACGTAATATCTAAGTTCAGCGATAAAAGATATTAAAATAGTGTAGACGATATTTAAATAGTTTAAAATATGAAATGATTCAATGATATGTTTAAAGGAATGACGTCACAATGCTAGAAAAGATTGTTATTTTTACCTCTTTATTAAGTGATAAATGGATAAATTTAATCGCCTGCTCTTAACCGGGGAAAATAGGGCTTGAAATAATGGCATTAATGTTCAAAAAGTGGGGAAGGAGTGGATTTCGAACAGTTTAAAGACGACAGTAATTTTGCTGTGATATGAAGCCTATTCATACCAATTTTATTTAGAATATGATCGATAGTTTAGTAGAAGATAAACTTTATTCGTTTTGAATGGATTCCTCTATCCATTTGCTTCATAAATTGGAAGACAGACGGACAGATAACTGAGGCTATTATTATATAGGGGATAACAATATACATCAAATACTACCATAAGATGCAAAACGTCAAAGTTAATATCTGTTATACTATCATATCACATACGGTCATCTCAGTAGATAGGTTTTATTATGAATAGTAATTGTATGGTGATATGTAAAATATGTGTTCTAAAGTTAAGTACATGTATACATTAATATAAATCCCACACACAAGCAAAAGGAATTCATTAATGTATGTAGATTAATTTAATTAATTAAATATAATAATTTATTTTCAAATGCATTACTGATTGTACTAGAGAAATTAAATTACGATAAAATGACTACGACAAAGCGCTTTACATTAATACTACTCATAGGTATTTTTATACAAAAACATAGGACATGAAAATATTTCCTTCATTATAAATGTAGAGGTATCAACAGGTGGCTCTGTTTGAATAATATTCTTGTCCCGACAAAGGAAGGTGTCGACAGAGTCATTGATTCCAATTAATTATAAAGCCCCGAATTCATTATCTTTTGCGCCGAATGCGTTAAAATCGCGTGACATGCAAAACGAAAACCCTTTTACTCAATTCATTCCTACAGGTGGATTTCCAGGAATATTTATTCGACTTCCACTTTTAGCGATATCTAGATGGTTATTTTAAACACATTTTATCGGTTCATAATCATTTTCAAAAATATATTTTTATTTGTATTTCTATATAACAAATTGATATAAATTTAAGTGTCTGCCCGTGTATCTATACTGAGTACAGCAAGTTTTTCTTTTTTAAATTTCATTGTAATATTTCCAGGATCATTTAGGTTATATGTTTTATCTAAATTTGAATTAGTTATTATAATAAATACGTTTGTTGGAATTTTTGAATTTACTGATATCTTAAACGATGTTAATAGATGTCAAAGTAAATATGCAGAGATAATATTATACATTTTTCGTTTTAGTTCGTTCATTACTTCTGAACTCACTCCATTGTTTTAAATTCTTTTTTATTATAACAATTAGCGAAATAATTATAATTATTAATATAATTATTTATATAAATAATTGTAATTATTAATAATTATAATTATTTACATAAATGATTATTATAATTATTGATAATTATAATTATTTATATTGACTCCTTTCTTTTAAATTCTTTTTTATTATAACAATTAGCGAAATAATTATAATTATTAATATAATCATTTATATAAATAATTATAATTATTTATATAAATGATTATTATAATTATTAATAATTATAATTATTAATATAATTATTTATATAAATAATTGTAATTATTAATAATTATAATTATTTACATAAATGATTATTATAATTATTGATAATTATAATTATTTATATAAATGATTATAATAATTATTAATAATTATTATTATTTATATAAATGATTATTATAATTATTAATTATTATAATAATTATTTATGTAATCCATTTTTTATAAAACTCCTTCACAAGGGAGAATGGCTTCTGAACTCACTCCATTCTTATTTATATAATTATAATTATTAATATAATTATTTATATAAATGATTATTATAATTATTAATAATTATAATAATTATTTATGTAATACATTTTCTATAAAACTCCTTCACAATGGAGAATGGCTTCTGAACTTACTCCTTTCTTTTAAATTCTTTTTTATTATAACAATTAGCGAAATAATTATAATTATTAATATAATCATTTATATAAATAATTATAATTATTTATATAAATGATTATTATAATTATTAATAATTATAATTATTTATATAAATGATTATTATAATTATTAATAATTATAATAATTATTTATGTAATCCAATTTTTATAAAACTCCTTCACAAGGAGAAAGCTCAACAGCTAATTCCTAGTTATAAAAATGCTAGTTATAAAAATGCAGTCAGGCCGATATTGAAGAGAACGGAAAAGTCTAATTTGAACTTTATTCCAGAGCGGCAACAACGTACATCTAATCTTCTGGTCAACAGACAACCAAAATCTACAGAGTTCACTCTGATCGGAGAGAGGTGCACCCATGAGTGCTGACAGAAAGAACTTTCCCGCCGTAAAAAAACAACTTATTAAGCGAATTAAAATGCAATATCAGCAAAAACACGAAACCATGATCCGCAACAGCTGGGAAACTGCTGTATAGACAGAAAGTTTACAGTTTTATGACAGAAAAGAATGTTACGTGGAAAATATTCCTTTAATTAAACCATTTAGAGGCTGGGAAAGCGATTTAAATGAACTAAAATGGTAGAGAGGAGGTTTTTGAGAAAATATTAAGAGTTAATTAATTTTGATATATTACATTTATATAATCAAATTAATCATCGAATTTCGATTATAATTATTTCCGAAGTATATCTCGTTTTTAGGATCTATCTCGCGGAGTAAATTAGAACTAAATAATTATAGAAGTCTAGAAAATCTCCGATTATCTTTAATCGAATTTAATGTCATCAGTACTAGATTTTTATAGGTATTTTGTTAAAAGTGTTGCCTTTAAATAACAACTCAAAAAATGCATTTCATTTTTCTTTAACCAAATGCATTGATTTCTTAGTTCATGAAAAAAATAAGGCGCTGTACATTGTATAAAACTGAGACTTTCTATTTTCAAAAATATTAAAATTCCT
>CM063500.1:124023858-124026358 GCA_032207245.1 Pardosa pseudoannulata | reverse complement strand
TACTAATATCTTCCTCTATTTCATTATGCATGTTTCGAAGTTAAAAAGCTTTCAAATTTCATTCTTATATCAATATGTCTCGTTTTGAAGCAAAATAAACATACGCTTTCATTTTCTAACAATAAAAGAAAATTTCTCTAAATTTTACCGCTTCAATTACACTTTACAAGACACTCAATGAAACATAAACGATAGAAAATTATAAGATGTATTTACTGATAAGATATGTTTGCTTAAAGTAAAAAAGAAACTGTAGAAATGTAGAAAAATATTTTGCTTTAGAATTAATTCAAGGTGTGAAATTATTTTAACGAGGAAATTAATAACGTTTATTTAAGATAATATTGAACGTTTTAGCTGTAATAGGTATTTTTAGGAATTTTATAAATGTTAATGTGTTATGTTCTTGTGTTTTCTTTACGTTATTAGTAACGTCTGTAATAAAAGTGAGTCTGCGTCCATAAAAGTAATAAAGTATAAAAGTTAAAACAAAGGTTTCACAACTTTGCAGAAAAGCAGAAGTTAAAAAGGAATATTGCATAATATATGTTAAATAAAGGAAAATGTATTTTATATATTAGCAGAAAAATTTTCTTTCTTGTCTTGAATAAGTATAACGGTTTTACTAAACTAAAATTTAATGTTAGTGCTAAAGACATTAAATCTTATAAAATCAAAACCGAACTTTATAAAGTTAATTGTGATCTATAACTCCATATAACTTTGATATTCCCCGAGAATATAAACAAACTCTGGCGGTGTAACACAATCACGGTTATCCAGTGAGTTATTTTTTCAGCCGAACGATTTCCGAATGGTTAGGGCTCTGACATTCGGTACCGGAGTGGGTTCGAATCCCACAGTGTAATAGATGTTTAAAGCCGTTCGGAGAGTTAAATAGTACAAAAAATTCTTGAAAAGAGTTTTTTTTAATATAGAATTATGTCCTAAATGGTTTGGTTTGGAGTGCTACGGTCTACTTTTTGCAACACGAGGGCTAATGAGACCGGGACCTACAGCTTAAAGCCGATTCCGAACGGCTACGGACATCCATGCCACTGCGGGATTCGAACCCACGAACTCCGGTACCGAAGGCCAGCACTCTAACCAATCGGCCATCGTTCGGCATTAGGTCCTAATTAAAAGGTGTTCAGAATAATGAAATTGAAGAATAATGATATAAAAGCTAAATTTTGCAAAATAATCTTGATTAAATTATCATTTATTTTATAAAATACAAAAGCAAAACATATATACTAATTAAAAAATGCAAAAGACTTAGAAAACATTTATTACAAATGAAGTCTTCTATGATAAATTTCGAAACAAGGATCGAGGCAAAGTCCTACCTCGCAATCCTTGTACCAAATTCGCGTTTCTTTAGGAAGTTTATCTTCCACCTTTAGTTTTTTAACAACAGACACCTCTTAGCTGAGAAAAAATAGGTCTTGAAATAATGGCATTAAACGCTCCAAAATGCGGGAAGGGGTGGATTTCGACGACAGTATTTTCCTCTGTGATATGAAGCTTATTTATACCGACTTATTTTAGAATGGGATCCATAGTTTAGAAGAATATAAAATTTACTCGCTTTGAATTTTGCTAACCTTAACTCATCAAGAATCCAATATGGATGCCTCTATCCATTCCAGCTGCAACCGCTTCATCAATTCAAGGACAGACGAACAGATAACTTAGGCTATTTTTATAACGGGGATGCATATCTGGTGTCCATTTTTTAATTTCTTAACAGACTAGGTTCTTAACTGCGCATGTGCTATGTTGTGTGATAGCATTTTATTCTCCTTTTTCAAACTCTACCAAAACATAGAATAATACTTAATAGAATAAATGGGTTAGCTTCTGCTGTTTGTTCGACTACCAAAACATTTGCTTGATAGAAACTTCATAACTCCACAGCGAGACAAAGCGCACTTTCCCAGATAAATTACAAATTAAGCATACCTACGGTTTGTTGGTGTGGTTTGGTTTTGAAGCGCTACGGTCTACTTTTTGCAACACGAGGGCTAATGAGACCGGGACCTACTGCTTAAAGCTGATTCCGAACTGCTACGATCATCCATGCCACTGTGGGATTCGAACCTCGAACTCAGGTTCCGAAGGCCAGCACCCTAACCATTCGGCCATCGTTCGGCCTACGGTTTGTTGGAGGGCTGTAGATTGTCACTGAAACTACAAAATCAGAGTCGAGTGTCAAACTGCGAAATACGATTTCCGTGAAATATGAAATAGACAGAAGAGAAAAAAGTATGAATATTTTCGTTGGGAAAATGGAATAACCGCATTCTGGTTTTGATGTTCTCTTCTTCTAAATTTAAATTGGAATTCTAATTAAAAAATAATCAAGATTCAAAAATAATTTAGACGTGTGTGTTCTCCTTTTTTTCACCTTTTCATTTTTATCAGCAAATGTAAATTAAATAAAATTTCAAATAAAGGAGTATTCTCCTACTTAAATTCATTTTACCCATACCTAAAA
>CM063500.1:124001358-124008858 GCA_032207245.1 Pardosa pseudoannulata | reverse complement strand
CATCCATGCCACAGTGGGATTCGAACCCACGAACTCTGGTTCCGAAGGCCAGCACCCTAACCAATCGGCCATCGTTCGGCGAGATGGTTAAAGGAATGACGTCATAATGCTAGGAAAATTGTAAATTTTACCTATTTATTATGTAATAAATTTAATCCTTAGCCATTCCAGGTCCAACCGCTTCATAAATTGGTGGACAGAATGACAGATAACTTAGGATATTATTATATAGGGGATAACATTATTTGTAAAATTAGGAAGACTTCCTAATACCAGATTTATTTAGTATCACATGCAAACATAATACTCTAAAGTGAAACAATATAGTAGATAAAGATATACGTCATGGTTTTTCGCAGATATTCGTGTTGAAGTTTATGTGTAAGGCTCCACTAATCATAAAATGTTGACCGAAATGACAAAATTATCCCCTCTATCCTAAGTGAGCTGTTCGTCTGTCCTCGAATTTATGAAGCGTTTGGACCTGGAATGGATACAGGCATCCATATCGGATTCTTGAAAGAGTTAGGGTTAGAAAAATTCAAACTAAGTCTTTAAAAAGTTCGAAATCCACCCCTCCACCCCTTTTCAAGCGTTTAATGGCCTTTTTGTGTTTATTTTAATATTATTTTTTTCATATTTGTTTGTAATTGTTAGATCTAAAATTCATATTTCATTATTTTTTTTAATTTATGTTTTGAAAAATTAAATACTGTGCATGTTTTTCATTATTCTAAGGTTTTCTTTTTCTTTTCTTGAACCAAGAATACATTTTCTTACTTTTTCATTTGTATAATTCTTTAGAAAAGATTTTTTTAATTAACGTTTTCTATTTTCCTTAAAATTTAATATTTTTTCAGTTTAAAAATGTTTATTGTATATGTGTGTGTGTTTAAAGAATACAGGAACTTATTTAATGCAGCTAAAATATTTTAATTGTTATTTACAAATATTAATATTTTTTCAAATTTGGCGTGCAAAACATATTGATTACGAGAGCTTCTGTAGGCCTAATCTTTAAATAGGTTTTATATGATACTATCTTATTGGTTCATTATTTCTAACGCAAATAATTTTTCTGGGAAAGTCGCCTTTGATGACATTTAAGGCCCAATATTTTCTACATTGTTCCAGGTCTTACAGTGCAAATAGAGGATCTAATCTCACTAGTTAGCTCAGTATTATTTAGAGAGTTGTTAAGAGCACATTTGTATGACAGTATGGTATGCCGATAGTATTCCAGTACACTATGTACTATCCTTTTCCATGTAAAGTCAGTATCGGTTATATGGTCCCCCGCTTATATGTTCAGTTTTCTAAAGACCCATCTAACTTAATAGGGAACATGTGTTAAAGTATACCGCTTATACAGTCATTTACTTTGTCTTGTTACCTGTTTTATGGTCAGTTTCATGTTTTCAACGAATTTCCGTTTTTTTTTCTTTAAGTGTTTTTTTAAGAAGTCAGAGCTAAATCGGAGAGGACCTGAATTCAAGCCATTATTTTCCTCCCTTTCCCCCTTTCTTGCTTGTGTAGACTCATCGTCGGAGTTTTCCACCTCTCTCAGTTCTCGTTCCCGCCTGATAACAAATGGACATCTGTCTGTTTATTGGTTGAAATTATCTCTCTCATACATGACCTCAGTGTTATTTTACTAATTCCGAAGCAGCAGATAAGCATTTAAAAGCTATGAGGGACTTAGAAAAAGTTGTGTTAACAACCAACAAAAGGAAGCAAACTTGTATATGTGATGATTTTTAAATACATTGAACATGAATGTACGTATGTACTTGTGCTGTACTTTGATTAATAAGATCAGCTAATAAATTTCCCCCAAAAAATATATTGCATATTTTTAATGTAGTTTTTACTTCTCGAATTAATTTTTAAAGTGTTTTTAAGAGTATAATTATTTGTTTATTAGGTGAATATAATCCTTCCATAACTCAATAGGGTTGTATTGTTCCTCATATAGGGTGACCCCGCTTATAGGGTCTGATTTTTCTGGACCGCTGAGCTGACCCTATAAACGATACAGACTTTACCATGTTCCTATTTTGAACGAAAATTATCTCCTGATTTCAAATACTGATCTGTATTAGTGTTTATTCCATTTATTAAAATTTATTGAAAATTCTGTAGCGTTTTGTTTTTATAATTCATTCAATATAAGAACCCCTAAGTTTGCAATATCTTTTTTTTTTACTTTTAAATATTCTTTTATTTATTAAAAGCCTGAAAAAATGCACAGTATTGTTTTCATAATTTCTTAGGTCGAAACGACTACAGTTTTCTAATATGAAGTTTTTACTTATGCGAATAATACCCCACTGTCTTTATCTAAGTGACTTTTCAATATCTTTATTTAGTATATATATGTACACATCTTCGCTTTTCATTGCCCTTAAAGTAACATATATCCTCGTAGAAAGCGATTTCCGAGAACGGCCGACGAGATCCGATGGTGCCCGAACGAGGTTTCCGACGAAGGTCGAGCATAGCCTTTAATTATAAGTGATAAATGAGCCAGACGCTGTTATTAATGGATTTCTCCAGTAGAGGGTGATCGTTTCCTATTGATCCCCGACCCAGTCGCGTGAAGATAAGCGCGATACTCAATTTGTACATGACAAAGGATTGTTTTCGAACAGTGAGGGGCGTACTCAGTTTCTTTAAACACCTAACGCTTTGTTTTATTTATGTAACAAGTATATATTTAATTAAATGTGGTTTTGAGTATATGCATGTCCATGCCTACATAATAATAAATTTATAAAAATACTAGAAAGTGTGCCCGTGCTTCGCTACGGTGAAGCAGAGGTTTTAACAGCAACGGTGCTAATTTTGTTGGTATTAATAAATGTTGTCCAAAATTTATGACAAACCACATGGTTTTGTATAAAACAGAAACACACACTCATATTGACAACCATATGAATATGAAGATAACTATATCAATAAATAGGTGTTTATTAACCCATGAGAGTCACTGAAATTTGTACTTTTTGTTGTTAGAATATTGTCGAAAAACATTTCATTGTGACGTAAAAATGAACCAAAAATTGAATTTAAAATGAGTGAATGAAATTAGAAATGAAAGTGAATCCCTTTATATCGAAATTTCCAGGTCAAATCGAATGGATACTACGCAGTCGATTTTAAATAATATAAATTAAGAAATGAATAAATGAGATATTTAAAGGAATGACGTCAAAATGATAGGAAAATATCTTTTTCACCTATTTATTATGTGATAAATTGAAAATTTTAATCTCCTGCTTTTAGACGAGGAAAACTGCGTTTAAAACAATTACTTGGGATGACGTCACTTTGCTAGAAATAATGCTTCTTTTACTTAGTTATGATGCGATAAATTAAAATATTAATCGTTTGCGTTTAACCGGAGAAAATAATGCTTGGAATAGGGACATAAAATGCTCGAAAAACGAGGGAAGAAATGGATTTCGAACGTTAAAAATTTACAAAAACCTTCCCAGGAATATACCTAAGAATTTCCCAAATTTTCCCGGCTATTGGATGCATGATTTTTGAGTCTCTAGAGTACATACAGACAGACACGAATTCATTTATATATATATATATATAGACTAGCAAGTGTGCCCGTGCTTCGCTACGGTAAACTTAACGTATTACTTTTAAACAAAGATTTATTTTTTCGTGCATAGCTCTCTAAATTCTCCACAGTACAGTTCGAGTCACTGGCATATTTATATATTTCTATTATAAGAGTATTATAACAATATTCAGTTTTTATACAACTGTACGTTGATTAGCAACGTTAATAGACCTTGACATATTATGTAGTAGAATAGGAAGCAGAGGTTTCGACAACAACAGCTCTAATTTTGGTGGTATCCCTTATATAATAATAGCCTAAGTTATCTCGAATTTATGAAGCGGTTGGACCTGGAATGGATAGAGGCATCCATATTAGATTCTTGATGAGTTGGGGTTAGGAAAATTCAAAGCGAGTCAAGTTTTTCTTCTCCTAAACTACCGATCCGATTCTAAAATAAATTGGTATAAATGTGCTTCATATCACAGCGAACAATACCACCATTTCGAATTCCACCCCTTTCACCCTTTCGAGAGTTTAATGTCATTATTTTAAGCCCCATTTTCCCCGGTTAACAGCAGGCGATTCAATTTATCCCATTATAAGTATATGAAAATAACATTTTTTTCTAACATTATGACATCATTCCTTTAATCATCTCTTTCATCATTTCATATTTTAAACTATTTAAATATCGTCTACACTATTTTAATATATTTTACCACTGAACTTAGATATTACGTAAATAATTTTCTTTTCTATTTGGCTTCAATAATAGATTAGATATGCATGCGATAATTTCAAATTTGATCATCGATTATTTTTTGTTGCAAGGAAACTTTTATCGCCGGTATTAACAATAAATTCTTTTCATAAAAATCAAGGAGTCTATTTCATGGACTCATAAATATCTAGAGTTTAAGTTATATATCTTTGAAAATTAAGAAGTTTGTTCGTTTGTATGATTGTTTTTTATACATAACCACACAGTTTGCAATCGATTCTCTCAATTTTGAACATCATTCACACATACCGCCAAATAATCCCTGTCAATATTAAAACCTCTGCTGTTTATCCTATTACATAATACGATAGGATAAATTAAAGTTGGCAACTAACATGCGGTCAGTAAAGATAATCAAATTATTGAGCATGTACCAGATAATTCTCAGCCAAAATCAAACCATTTTATTACCTGCTATAAGCAGGAAATAAAATGGTACTTTACAATTCTAGATACTTACAATTCTAGAAAATTAAAAATTTCATTGATCCCGTCATATGACGGGCTATATGCTAGTTAATAAATGTTGTCCAAAATTAAGGAAATTGGAAATTTATAACAAACCACATGTTTTGTATGTGAAACAGAAATACACATACATATTGACAACCGTATGAATATAAAGATAACTATATAAAATGATAGGTTTTTATTTGTCCTCGAGAGTCACTGAAATTTGTGCTTTTTGTTGTTAGAATATTGCTGATAAACATTTCATTGCAACTTAAAAATGAACCAAGAATTAAATTTAAAATGAGTTCTTATATAAAAATGCTATAATTTGCTTCCCATAGGAAAGAAAGTCAATCACTTTATATCTCAATTTCCAGGTCAAATCGAATGGATGCTACGCAGACAGATGCTACGCAGATGTTTAAATAATATAGAATAAGAAATGTAAATAAATCAGATATTTAAAGGAATGACGTCATAATAATAAAAATATATCGTTTTCACCTATCTATATGAAAAATTAAAAATTTTAATCTCCTGCTTTTAACCGAGGAAAACGGCTCTTAAAACAATTACATGGGATTAACGGAATGACGTCACAATGCAAGAAATATTGCTTCTTTCACTTAGTAATGATACGATAAATTAAAAAGTTAATCGCTTGTGTTTAACCGGGAACAATAATGCTTGAAAAAATGACATGAAATGCTCGAAAAAAAGGGAAAGGAATAGATTTTGAACGTTAAAATTTTTAAAAAAACATCCTAGGGATATATCTAATAATTTCCCAAATTTTCACGGCAACTGGATGTACGGTTTTTGTGTCTATCGAATACAGACAGACAGACACAAATTCATTTATATATATATAGAAATTCATAAGTATATCCAAAGTAAATTAAATAATTCTTACATATAATTTGAGTTTTCTTCAAACTTCAACTTTCAATCAATATTTTGAACCTACCTATGTTAAATATCTATTTCTCAAGCTCTGCAGTTTTACACTACAAGGTTTTTACAAGGTTAAAATAAAGTATTTTAATGGTATTTTTATATCTTAATTTCCCATTCAATGCCTTTCACAACATTATTACTGCATGTGAGTGACATTTTCAAGTAATCACAGACAATAAAAAATGTAGGTTATATTATTGTGAGAACAGTTTACACATTGCTTGCTGGTACATTTCGCAGCGGAATTGTACCGGGAGCGGGCGTTTGGCGCTTCAATTTAGTAATTCAGTTCAATCTCAATAGATCGAAAATTATTTCATTTTTTAACCCACTTTTCGTATTTTATATTGAAATATACAAAAAAATATATAAATAGACAAATAAATATATATAAATACAAATATGTATATATAAAATATAAATATACATATATATAATATCATTTTCGCAAGGAAAAATAAAAAGTTAATTTTAATCTAAATTGAATTTTTAATCTTCCTTCCCATTCTATGATTCCGCATCGACTGATGTTAAAACTAGTTTTTATTTGTCTCAATGTTTCCATAATCTATGTAGTAGACAAGAACATTCGGCTTAATCCGTTATTTTTGTACCATCCGTCCATACCGTTATTTTTGTACCCACAAACAGTGTTTTTATCCTAATCCGTACTAGTACGTGACCAGCTCTTAAGTATCAATCGTCAGAAACCGCACTAGTACGTGTCTCGTGCTCCAGTATTCATCGTCAGAAAACGTACTAGTACGTGTCCCGCGTTCCAGTATCAGTCGTCAGAAAACGTACTAGTATGTGTCCCGTGCTCCAGTATCAATCGTCAGAAAACGTACTAGTACGTATCCCGCGCTCCAGTATCCTTCGTCAGAAAAGGTCCTAGTACGTATCCCGCGCTCCAGTATCAATCGTCAGAAAACGTACTACTACGTGTCTCGCGCTCAAGTATCAATCGTCAGAAAATATACTAGTATGTGTAAATGTAGATAGATAGATAGAGATAGAGAGAGAGTTTTACAAAATTTTAACAAATAAAAGAATTTATATATTTAAATATAATGTATGTGCATACATACATAATACTCATCAGAGTGTGTGTGTTGTTATTTTTGAGAAACTCAAACGATAAAAATATATATTCTTTTAAACACCGAATAATTAGCGCGTAAGTCACTAGTTGACGGGCTCTCCATTGCTTTTTAAAGTACAACACAATTATTTAAATGTTCGAAAGTCATTGGATGACGTAAGTCACCAATGTCCAATCAGACCCCTAAAACTGACCATTACAGTTCTCGCTTAACCCAAAATCCTCCAATAAAAATATTTTCTACCACAGTTGATGTACCCTATCTCTTACATTTCTCGCTTTAAAAAAGAACTTTTCACCGAAGGAAAACCGAAGACGACAAAAATATACCACTTTCTACATTCTTTAATCGGTCTCTCAATGGCTTTAGAATATGTCAATCAGCTATTAATTAAATCGGGGAAAGTTTTTTTTGTAAGAAGGGGAGAAGTGGAACAAGTGAAGACAGGTGCAGCAGGTGGCAGAAGAGGTGAAAAGCGACAGGTCTTCAAAACATAAACGGAAATATTGAATAATTTATAGCTTTACTTTGATATAACATGTAATATCAGTAATATACAGCAGAAATGATTATTTGTCATAGATTTTATTAAAACCGAAAACCAAACTGTATAAAGTAACGCCTTG
>CM063500.1:123993858-123996358 GCA_032207245.1 Pardosa pseudoannulata | reverse complement strand
AAAAAATAAAGGAAAACCAGATCTCGGTTTCTACTTTCAAAAGATTCAAAACTCTTTTTGAGGTTCAGGAAGATTTAGTTTCTCCGTTTTCAAAAAGAATTGTTTTAATTCTGATTTTTCTTTTGTCTACGAACATGTAATATGCATTGTTAGCCGGTCAAAATTAAAACGCCCATTCTGAATACAACTTCTCTTAATAAAATCTAAAAATAGCCGTTTAGGTAATTTCATACGTATTATTAAATACTATGTAGAGTACTGACTGACTAACTGATTGACCTAAATTCAATCAGATTCTCAGGGTTTAGGGGAATTTCATTATATTCATGGAGGTATGAGAAATATGTATACACCAAACAAGACTCACAAACATTGGTTGGGAGTACTACGGTCTAATTTTTTGCAACACGAGGGCTAATAAGACCGAGACCTTCTGCTTGAAGCCGATTCCGAACGACTACGAACATCCATGCCACAGTGGGTCTCGAACCCACGAACTCTGGTTTCGAAAGTCAGTGCCCTGACAATTCGGCCATCATTCTGCCGACTCACAAAGTAGTAGTATACATATTATACATTGTTTGCAAATACACGAAATACATAAACTGAACTTTTATAACATTTTTATAAAATGGTTTAGTTTGGTTTGGTTTAGTTTGGAGAGGTACGGTCTACTGTTTTGCACACGAGGGCTAATGAGACCGGGACCTACTGCTTAAAGCCGATTCCGAACGGCTACGAACACCCATGCCATAGTGAGACTCGAACCCACGAACTCCAGTACCGACGATCAGCGCCCTAACCAATCGGCCAACGTTCGGCATTTTAGAAAATGAATTACTACAAATATTTAAGTACTTTTTTGAGATCACAAACTTAAAAAAGTAATAATAATGGAAAGCAAAATCATAACTAGATATAGTAGTTACATAATAAATTTTAAAACTGATAAAATTCTCAAAATGAAAATTATTTTGACAAAAACATTTCATAGGTAGATATTCACCAAACAATATGAATACACTTTTATTAGGACTTTCAAATAACCTTTATTACATTACTACCTGTCAATATCGTTGACTGATTAACATCTTCAAAATTGGAATGTTGACTGCTGCATCCTTGTGATCTTGAGTTAAAAAATTTCCAGAAAGTATTTAATTAAAAAGTTGTAAATAAGTATATTTTGCACACAAATTTGAGCCGCAATCGATTAGTAATGAAGAAGGATCTCTCAATTGACAAATAATGTTGTAAATTAAGTGCATAGCAATATCTGATAATGTTTTTCTTAATATATGAATTTTTTAGCATCTGCAGTTAAAATAAACTTTTCTTATATCATTTCCGAAATTTGAAGGCTAAAGGTAAAAAAAAAATGAACATTATAGAAAGCACTGGAAAATTATTGCTAAAGATGTTTTCTTAAACCATAGACATAAGCGGAATGGGATTTGAGATGGCGAGAAAAATTATATTGAATTACATTCATGTAATTTTGGACTTCATGTAATAACTTCGAACGTTCTCAAATATTAAAAAATCGATATTTGGAGAGTCAATTGTGTGTGTGGGTACGTGTGCTTAATTTACCAAAAATTATTGCCTCTAAAGATCTCTAAAAATCCCTAATTTCTCGTTCTATTTCATTAATCTTCACTTTCCCAGATATCCAAATTAAAATCAAGGACTCAATTCCCTGTGATTCGTTTTCCTTTCAGATTCTCAAAAATAAAGTTTGGATTAATAACTACTAAGTGCTACTTTTTCTTACACTAGTTTGAAATCAGATATCAATTCACGTTGGATACTCTCATACCTTTTAAATTTTTCACAACATTGCATACATTTTTTTGGCCAAGAGATATTTTAAGTTACTATGGAAACCTGTCTTACTCAGTCTAATATGAGAAGATTATATATATATATATATATATATATATATATATATATATATATATATATATATATATATATATATATATATATATATATATATATATATATATATATATATATATATACATATATATATATATATATACACATATATATATATATACATATATAAATAAATATATATATATACATATATATATACACACATATATAAATAAATATACATATACATACATACATAGATATATATATATATATATATATATAAATACATACATGTACATATATATACATGTACATACACATACATATATATATACATATATATATACATATATAAATAAATATACATATACATACCCATACATACATATATATATACATACATGTACATATATATACATATACATACACACACACACACATATATATATATATATATATATATATCTCCTTATGTATGTATGTGTATATATATACACACACATACACACACACACATATATATACACATACATACATATACATACATATACACATACATACATATACATACATATTCACATACATACACACATATACATACATATACACATACATA
>CM063500.1:123986358-123988858 GCA_032207245.1 Pardosa pseudoannulata | reverse complement strand
TCTGTCACTCTCACTGACTCACTCACTCTTTCTCTCTGTCTGTAACTCTACCTCTGTAACTCTATCTCTCTAACTCTATCTCTCTAACTCTATCTCTCTAACTCTATCTCTCTAACTCTATCTCTCTAACTCTATCTCTCTAACTCTATCTCTCTAACTCTATCTCTCTAACTCTATCTCTCTAACTCTATCTCTCTAACTCTATCTCTCTAACTCTATCTCTCTAACTCTATCTCTCTAACTCTATCTCTCTAACTCTATCTCTCTAACTCTATCTCTCTAACTCTATCTCTCTAACTCTATCTCTCTAACTCTATCTCTCTAACTCTATCTCTCTAACTCTATCTCTCTAACTCTATCTCTCTAACTCTATCTCTCTAACTCTATCTCTCTAACTCTATCTCTCTAACTCTATCTCTCTAACTCTATCTCTCTAACTCTATCTCTCTAACTCTATCTCTCTAACTCTATCTCTCTAACTCTATCTCTCTAACTCTATCTCTGTAATTCTATCTCTCTAACTCTCTATATATAACTCTCTCTAACTCTCTGTAACTCTCTCTGTAACTCTCTCTCTCGCTCTAACTCGCTCTCTCTAAATTCCCTCTCTCTCTAATTCTCTCTCCAACTTTCTATCTCTAACTCTCCCCCTCTCTAACTCTCTCTCTTAATCTCTCTCTCTAATCTCTCTCTCTAATCTCTCTCTCTAATCTCTCTCTCTAATCTCTCTCTCTAATCTCTCTCTCTAATCTCTCTCTCTAATCTCTCTCTCTCTCTGTACTCTCTCTCTCTCTAATCTCTCTCTCTCTCTCTCTAATCTCACTCTCTCTAATCTCTCTCTCTCTCTAATGTCTCTCTCTCTAATATCTCTCTAATATCACTCTCTCTAATCACTCTCTCTAATCTCTCACTCTAATTCTGTAACTCTCTCTGTAACTAACTTTCTCACTCTCACCCTTGCATGCTCTCTCGCTCTCTCTTTTTCGCTCACACACACACATGTCTAATGCATACAAACGTTTGTGTGTGTGTGTGTGCGTGCATTAGGCAAGGGGGCCGCCGTCTCACAGAAAGCTTAATCTCGGTATTTTTAATCTTAAAAGAAGCCAGTAAGTTGTTAATGAGATCATTTCGATTTGTTTTTATCACATGACCGTAACGGATCATTAGTGCCGATTCCAGATAAGATTCTTTCGTCCGCCCTTCTTTAGAAAGCTAATTTTTATGCGCTCATCAAAGAGTCATTAAGGGGTGTCGAGCAAAATGACGCCGTTTTTTGGAACACTTTCAATTTTTTTTTTATTTTTCTAGACCCAACATTAAGAATATTTATTACACAAATCTATACCACACTAAAAATAACTCCAGTCTGGGTTTTTAAGTGTGCACTGCATTTTAATCACGGTTAAGTCTGATATTTCAATATTCTTATTTTAGTGAATTATAAAAAGGAATTTTTGTAGAGTGTATAGTTTCCATATATGTGTATATGTGTGTATATTATATATATATTTATATATATTATACTTATATATATATATATATATGTATGTATATATACATATATGTATATATATACACATACATATACCTATATGAAAACATACATATGTAGTTGGTGCTGCGACTCCCGGCTGCATACTTACAGTTCTGCATACTCCTCAAATCTTTATATTCTATACTCTGTATACAAAACCTTTTGATTGACTATGTCATTTTATTAAACAAATAGATCTAACAAACATCTATATACAAATATATTTTTATTCTTTCTCTTTTAATTCAATATGCGAAAAAAATACAGACTAAATTTATTCGGCAGTTTTTACAATATAACATTCCTCAAAATAAATCGAGATTTATTTTTCTATTCCTCGAATACTTCTCGGCCGTGTTGAGTTCGAGATATCGAAAGTCGAATAAATATAAAAATAATATAAGATAAAATCTAATTTATGTCACCGAGGGTGTTCAAAGATGGAGATCCGCCAAACCTTTGCTTCCAACATTTTATCACTGCTGGGGAAGAAAGCGAAATATAAAATTATGTTATGCGACCCACATACACCTCCCTTGTGTCTGACACCGAGGAAAAACTGAATAGAGAGTTTTTGGCAACACAACTTGACACACACACCCCTTATATAATAATGTTGCAATAATTTTAAGATACATATAAAACATAAGAATATATACGAGCTAAATATATGTGTATCTATATATATACTCTTAAATATAGATGGGTATAGGTGATATGTACACACATACCGTTTTTCACGTAACCAAGACATACATACAGTTCGCACAAAATATAGATTATATAATATATATATATATATATTTATGTTGCATTTACTACATATTATATTATATATTATATATATATGTATGTATATATACATATACATATATATATATATATGTGTGTATGTATATGTATATACATATCTATATGTATATACATATATATTTATTTATATACATATATATACATACATAT
>CM063500.1:123971358-123973858 GCA_032207245.1 Pardosa pseudoannulata | reverse complement strand
TCTAGTTAATACACAATTCAGTTTCTAGCTTACATACTTCAAAACTTATCTACCATGTAAATATATTGATTTTTTTCGCTACTTGGTGTATATATATTTTTTAAATATATATTACTTTATTTAACAAAATTTAATAATATGTATAAAGTTAAACCCTTATTAATTATCTAGGGAGCACTTTATTCTAAATAGATCAGAACCTTTTGTTTTTTAGTAAATCAAAAATCGTCCATTAAGATTTTTTAGCTTGAAAGGTTATTCTCTTAGCAGACATAGTACTTTTCCATCTTCATTATAACAGCCTTTTTTCGATTCATGAAAAAAGGAAAAGTTTTGAAAAAGGGAAAGCTTTTTAATAATATTCTAACTATCAAAGAATTACTTCTTTTGTCATTTGAAGTACTATATCTTTTGAAATAACACAAATAACAGTAAACAAAAAAAAGTAAAATAAAATTCATTTGCTCTCAAAATACCATTTGAAGTGCGTATATTAGAAAATAAATTTTATATGTAAAAATAAATATTTTTTTATTGTGTAGCTTTAAACATATCTGACATTCAAAGTTCATAAAAAATTTTCCTAAGAAATTGAAAATTAAAAATGCATCCTTTATCGTATTATAAAATAAAACACAATGAAACCCGCTTAAGAATTTTTTTGAATGCTCCAAGGGATTAAAACTTTTTAAGAGAAAAAACATCTTAAACGAGAAAACAAGAAAAATGGATTAAAAAAATATTTAAATATAGTAGAAGTTCATTTTTTTCATCTCTGAAAGTGTTCGCTTAGATATGTGTACTGCTATTTCACTTTTAAAAATAAATTTAACAATTTAATTAACCTAGAATGTATATTTTCAAAACACCTAAAACACAACCGTAAACTAGAATTATCCAATTTGGTTTAACATTTAGAAAACCATCAAGTTCTTTTACTGGTTTTCTAGATTTCGTAACAGAATGAACTATGTAATAGCCGCTCCGACTTTTGTGATTTGAACCTCGGTAGCTAAGTCGGCAAGAATCTGTAGAAATTGAATTAGCGATGAAAAGAGAAAACGACCGTTGCACACACTTTCCCTTTATTACATAACACGTCACGATAAATGGAGCAATGAATAAAGAATTGCGAACTATGTTAGGCTTCAAACACATGTTTCATTAATGAATAAGAACAGAATACAGGGGCATGAATAGTATTACATTTAAAATCCAACGCTGAATCCTAACAGCTTAGTCTATGACACATATAGTTTGGTACCCCCTCGCTCCATAGCGCCATCTAGCATTCCGTGGCGAAGTTAATCTAACACCAGGCCTATTGAGATATACAAAGAATAAGACACCAGATACAAACGACCGAAGACTTTCCCTTTTGCAGAATCTTTACTTACAGAACTATTTTTAATGAAGAACAATTCTCATGTGGACGATACTGGGCCTCAATATAAAGGAAATAGTGAAAAAAACAATTCTTCACTATATCAATATGGCGTCTCACTGTGATGGTGAACATGGTGGAGCAACTCCCTGCCTCCGATGATGCTATATGCTCACTCCGTTTTTGCCTGCTCCTGCTCCTGCTCTCTCTCTCTCTCTCTCTCTCTCTCTCTCTCTCTCTCTCTCTCTCTCTCTCTCTCTCTCTCTCTCTCTCTCTCTCTCTCTCTCTCTCTCTCTCTCTCTCTATCTCTCTCTCTCTCTCTCTCTCTCTCTCTCTCTCTCTCTCTCTCTCTGTCTCTCTCTCTCTCTCTCTCTCTCTCTCTCTCTCTCTCTCTCTCTCTCTCTCTCTCTGAAGGGGCCTCCAAATCTTCCGAACAAGTCCGATGACCCATGTTTCCAGAACGAAAGACGACTGACCCGCGTTAGCAACCCCTCTTGTCCAATGGGGTCGAAGGGGAGTCACTGACATCGCTTTCGTCCTTCGGTCAGTGTCCCTTTCTGGCAGTAGTGTAACTCATTGTTAAACACACAAAATAAAATTGTGCATTTACAAAAGAAATTTGCACATTTTAACTCCAATTTAATCAGCGGTCGATGTTTGGAACATTCTTCATTCGTTAGATGTTCTCATCCGTTTTCGTATTCGAGGGTCGTCCTATGCATGGATCATCTTAATGTTCTCTCAGACGTTACTAAAAGTAGTGTGCCTCTTCTAGACTTGCAATTGTAAGAAAACCTCTTTATAAGCCTCCTTTAATATTTGGAAAGTTTCATTGCTACTTTTACCGAATTTAACGCAAAAAACATAACAGAAAGTAGCGTAGCATAAAGTAGTTCATTAGATTGACGCATCTTAACATATTGCATGCGGGACACTTACGGGTACTTTTTCTGACGATTGATACATGAGAGCAGGATAAGTACTAGTACGTTTTCTGAAGATTGATACCTGAGCGCGGGTCACGTACTAGTATGGGTTAGTGTAACAACAGGGTTTGTTTGTGGGTACAAACATAAAGGTATAGACAGGAAACCGAAACCGAATGTTCTTGTCTAC
>CM063500.1:123958858-123961358 GCA_032207245.1 Pardosa pseudoannulata | reverse complement strand
CCTCAGATTAAATGCCTCAAGTCATTCATTTCTTGGAATTGACGAAAAATTGCATTTATAGCCGCATCAATCTCTTCTTCTGAATGAAAACGATGTCCACGTAAGTTCTCTTTTAGATTTAAGAATAACCAAAAGTCACACATAGCTAGATCAGGTGAATACCGTGGATGTTCTGTCACTTTAATTTGTGTTTTTTTTTTAAACTCAACTGTATTAATCCGGTTGTATGTGAAGATGCATTACCATGGTGAAGCATTAGTCCCGCAACATTCACTTCTTGTAGAATTTGTGGAAGACATTGAGTGGTGTAACAGTTTGCTATTACCGTCTTCTGTCCTTCCAACTCGAGAGCTTTGACCAATCCCGTACTTCTGAAAAACGGAATACATCACTTTTTATCAGTGCGCGCTGTCTTTTCACCATTGTCGGCATGTGATCATGTTCAAAGACCCATTCTTTATTTCTTGACGTGTTGGAACGTCAAAAACGGTATGTACGCTTCATCACCCGTTACAGTTTTAGAAATGATGCGGTGGCCACCATACTTTAGCAATTTAATCGTTTCTTTACTGATTCTGACACGCTTCCCTTTTTGGTGCTCAGTTAGATTATGGTTAACCCGACGGCAAACTACTTTTTTTCATATGTAATTCTTCATTAACAATTTTGGTTATGGCTGCGAATCCAATGGTAAGTTTCTTCTGTATAATTTGATAGGTACACCGATTATCATCCATTAACATTTTTCGTATATCAGACATTATCCGGGATGACTGCCGACGGCGGCCTTCCTGCGTGTTCTTCATCCTGAAGAAAATGGCGACCTCTGCTCAATTCTTTAAACCATCTGAATACAGCAGCACGAGCTGGAGATTCGTCACCAAATGCCAATTGCAACCGTTGAAAGCATTCTTTTTGAATTAATCCTGATTTAAAATCGTAGAAAATCGTAGCTCAAAAATGTTCTCGCGTCAACTCCATTTTCTTTTCTGTTTGAAATTTGTTCTACGCTAAACAAGTTGAAGTAAGTCAGTAAAAATCATCTACTGCGTTAAAATACTTTGTATTTTAAAATCCAACAGTTATTTTTATTTTGTAAATTCTAGTCTGCGAGTATCTCAAAAATTTCAGAGTAGCCCTCGTATATGTCAGTACATATATCTACGTAAAGCTACAAAGAAATGCATACATTAAAAAATTAATACGTACTTATGAGTACTTATATGATATTTTAATCCTCTTAACTTTAAATGTTATTATCTCTCTCCTGCCACTCCCCCTGTCTGTCTGTCTACCCTCTCTCTATCCTACTCAATCTCTCCCTTCTCTATCTCCTGTTCTATTTCTAACTTCTTTCCATTTCCATCCTCCCACTTTAACTCTCCAGCTTCCCCTTCATGCCTCTCCTTCCCGCTCCACTCCTCACTCTCCCTTCTTCCTTCCCTCCTTCCCACGCTATCTCCCACTCTATTTGTCTCTTAACTCTCTCTTCTCCCTCTCTCTATCTACCCTTCTTTATCCCACTCAATCTGTCCCCTCCCTATCTCCTGTTCTATTTCTCCCTCCTTCTTTCCCTTTCCAATCTCCCACTCTAACCTCCCGCTTCCCCTTCATCTCTCTCCTTCCCGCTCCTCTCCTCACACTCCCCTCTGTCTCCCTTCTCCTTCCCCTCCTTCCTCGCTATCTCCCACTCTATTTCATCCTTTTCAAACTCTCCTCTCCCTTCTCTCTCTCTCTATCCCATTCAATATTTCTCCCTATCTCCTGTTCTATTTCTCCCTCCTATTTTCCCTTCCCAATCTCCCACTCTATCTCTCCCACTCTCCCTTCATCTCACTCCTTTCCGCTCCTCTCCTCACTCTCTCCTCTGTCTTCCTTCTCCCTCCCCTCCCTCCATTGCTATCTCCCATTCTATTTCTCTCTTTTCACACTTACTCACCCAATCTCTCTCTCTCTCTCTCTCTCTCTCTCTCTCTCTCACACACACACACACACACACACACACACACACACACACACACACCTACTCACTCAATCTCACTCTCTTTCACACAAACTCCCTCCACCTCACTCCCTCTATCTCCTTCGTACACAACTAGATAAGTTTCTCTATACTCCGAAGAAAAACTTTTAAACGATTACATAATTTTTAAACAAAGTGAAAGAGAAAATAAAAATATCAACATACAAGAATGTTTTTTATTATTCCTTTGCCTTTACTATACATTTATTTCATGGAGAGGAAAATAAATCGTCAACATTTTTTTGCACCTATATGAGGCCTCGTGAAATACACTTCCATTACACAATTTTTCTCATGCAAGTGAGCCTAAAAAGGACATAATACATTTATATATACGTATAAACACATAATCGTGAATATAAATCACCTTCATTACTTTTTCGGAATGCCTAGAATTCAATCATTTTAATGAAAATAAGTCAAATCTACTCCAAATTTGAGTTTTCGTCAAGCCGCATTAATGTCGCCACCAAATTT
>CM063500.1:123941358-123951358 GCA_032207245.1 Pardosa pseudoannulata | reverse complement strand
AAAATTAGGTACATTTTACAGTTTTTCTATGATGAAGGCGAAAATTCAAGCCAGGCGACTGAAACTGTGAATGGTGTTTATGGTGCCGATACTGTAACGGCTAATTAAGTTCAATTTTGGTTTCGTCGATTCCTTTCAGGCAATTTTAATGTTAAAGATGTACCTCGCACAGGCAAGGCCGTCATCGAAAATGTCGATAAAATCACAAAAATAATAGAAGTTGACCGGCATGTCAGTAGTCGTAACATCGCCCAGGAGCTAAATATCGACCCTAAAACAGTTTTAAACCATTTGCGCAAAGTTGGATTCAAAAAGAAGTTCGATGTTTGGGTACCACACCAATTAACACCAAAAAACATGGTAGATCAAATTTCCGTCTGCGAAGCCTTGACCAAACGGAAAGAAATCGACCCATTTCTTGAACGGATGGTGACTGGGGATAAAAAATGGGTCAAACACGACAATATTGGGCGAAAACGATCGCGGTGAAGCAGCTCAAACGGTGACCAAACCAGGACTAAGTGCCAGGAAGGTTCTACTGTGTATTCGGTGGGACTGTAAGGGAATCATTTATTATGAGTTGCTTCCGTGTGGCCAGACACTAAAATCAGATCTCTACTGTCAACAACTGGACCGTTTGAAGTTACCGATTGACCAGAAACGGCCAGAATTGGCCTACAGAAGAAATGTTGTGTTCCATCAGGACAACGCCAGACCATACACGTCTGTAGTGACTCGCCAGAAACTCAGGGAGCTTGGTTGGGAAGTTTTAATGCATCCACCATTTAGTCCGAAATTGGACCCAAACGATTACCTACTTTTTCTCGAATTGCATAACTACCAGAGTGATAAGAAATTGGGATCAAGAGAAGGTTGTGAAAATCGATTACTGGAGTTTCTCGCCAATAACGATTAAGATTTCTATGAGAGAGGCATTATGAAGCTACCTTTAAAATGGCAACAAATTATAGTACAAAGCGATACATATTTGACCCAAATAGGACAATCCAAAACATGTTAAATAAAGTCATTAATTTCACACAAAAATAATGGATTTCTTTTTCCCCAACATAATATACATAATTGCATACATAAAATATCCAAACAGTCAAAACATTCCAGGCTTCGGACCAAAAATGTCCGTCGAGCGTTAACCCGGCATTTTATCTCCCATAAAATATTTTTAAACAAGAACAGCGTTTTCGTTAGTTAAACTGGCAACTACGTTTCGTCGGCAATGCTGGAAATAACTGCGAATCACGTGATTTCTACCCCCGCCGACGAACGGGAGAAAGGTAGATCGAATTTACAGTCGACAAATTAAGTTTGCGAAAACATTATTAGGGCAGCTTAACCGAAGCCTAGAACGAGTCAGGCTTAGACGTTTAGAGCAAGATTGTTGACTCCATGAAATGGATGCGAAATAATTAACAAATATTATAGGGATTATTATATTTTATATTTATTAATTTAAAAATACAAATATATACTCGTAAATAAGAAAATCATATTCTATAATAAAAATTCTTTACAGATTTATGTATTGTATATATAGTTATTTATGTCTATAAATATACAGACATATTTGCCATTAAATACATATATATACTCGTAAATATTATAATCCTCATAACTCGTCAATATCTTTTTTGAAAAAATTTCCACAATGATCTCTGATCTCATATTTCATGTTTAGATAACAGTTAAAAAAATCAGATTGTATTAGCAAAATTCCATGTATTGTTATCTGTTTATGTATTATATAATTATTTATGTGTATAAATATACAGACATATTTGCCATTAAATACAAATGTATAACCGTAAATATTATAATCCTCATAACTCGTCAATATCTTTTTTGAAAAAATTTCCACAATGATCTCTGATTTTACATTTTATGCTTAGATAGCAATTAAGAAAAAAAGATTCTATTAGGGAAATTCCACACCTGTTTATATATTGCATACATAGTTATTTATGTCTATAAATATATATAGACATAGATTAACAATAAATATAAATATATACTTCTAAATAATATAATACTCGCCAATATCTTCTTTGAAAAATTTTCCACAATGATCTCTGATTTTATATTTCATGTTTAGATATCAGTTAGGAATATCAGATCCTATAAACAAAATTCCATACCTGTTTATGTATTATATATATAGTTATTTATGTCTATAAATATACATAGGCATATATAAATAATAAATACAAATATATACTCCTAAATAATATAATACTCGTTAATATCGTTTTGGAAAAATTTTCCACATGATCTCTGATCTTATATTTTATGCTTAGATGGCAGTTAAGAAAACCAGATTCTATAAACAAAATTCCATACGTGTTTATGTATTATATATATAGTTATTTATGTCAATAAATATACATAGACATATTTACTATTAAATACAAATATATACTAGCAAATAATGTAATCCTCATTACTTGTGAATATCTTTTTTGAAAAATTTTTCACAATGATCTCTGATTTTTATTTCATGTTTAGGTAGCAGTTAAGAAAATCAGATTCTATAATCAAAATTCTATTCTGATTTATGTATTGTATATATAGTTATTTATATCTATAAATACATATAGACATATTTACCATTAAATACAAATATATACTCGTAAATATAATCCTCATAACTCGTCAATATCTTTGAAAAAATTCCACAATGATCTCTGATCTTATATTTCATTTTTAGAAAGCAGTTAAGAAAATCAGGCTCTTTAATCAAAATTCTATTCCGATTTATGTATTGTATATATAGTTATTTATGTCTATAAATATATAGAGACATATTTAAAATTAAATACAAATATATACCCGTAAATATTATAATCCTCATAACTTTTTATATTGACGAGTTATGAGGATTTGTAGAATTTTTGTTGAATTCATTGTACAAGTTTTTGAAAAAATTCCGCAATCTTATATTTTATTCTTAGATAGCAGTTAAGAAAATCAGATTCTATTAGCAAATTTCCATACCTGTTTATGTATAAATATAAATATATAGTTATTTATGTAAATAAATACACATACATATTTATTAAATACAAATATATACTAGTCAAAGAATGTAATCCTCATAACTTGTGAATATCTATTTTGAAAAATTTTTCACAATGATCTCTGATCTTATATTTTATGCTTAGTTAGCAGTTTAAAAAATCCGATTCTATAAGCAAAATTAACTACCTGTTTAAGCAATATATATATAGTTATTTATGTCTATAAATATACATTCACAGATTTATAATAAATATAAATAAATACTCCTAAATAATACTCGTTAATATCCTTTTTGAAATATTTTCTACAATGATCACTGATCTTATATTTTATGCTTAGTTAGCAGTTAATAAAACCAGATTCTATAAACGAAATTGAACACCCATGTATGAAATAAAAATATATACTCCTAAACAATCCTCCTAACTCGTCAATATATTTTTTGAAAAATTTTCCACAATGATCTCTGATCTTATATTTTATACTCATATCCGTTAAGAAAATTAGATTCTATAAGAAACTATATTCCATGCCTGTTTATGTATTATATACATAGTTATTTATATCTATAAACATACGTACATATATTTACCTACTCCGTTTTTGTCAAAATGCTACAAGAATGATTCAATAGAAAATATACAAACTTAAAATTGTTTGCATGCTTTTATCGAATTTTTTCCGAGTTAAATAAACATTTAGCAGCACTCAGTACTTCTTTTTTATATCCCTAAAAGAATAATTTTAATGGGATAAGAATTCCAGTTCTGTCGATTTTTCAAAATGGCAAATGCGATTGAACATAGAATATGGAATTAAATTTTGTTTCATAAATGCAATTTTTACAACAAAAACATTTGAGGGGTTGAGAAAAGCCTTTATTAACGACTTTTTATTAAAATCGAGTGTATTGAGTTGTATGAAAATAAATTAAAAAACGGGGTCGAACACGTGTTCGATAAACAGGTTATCTACTAAATTGATAAAAGTTAATCTAGCTAATTCTTCCTTGAGAATTTGAGGACTCATTTAGAGAATTTTTCAACAAATTTTTAAAATCTTAGAAATATTAATTATCTTTATATATAAAATTTTTATGTCCGTGTGTTTGTAATAGAACTCCTCCTAAATGGCTGGACTAATTTTGAGTATTAATTTTGAGTAAAATTTTGTGTATTAATATGTATTTTGTGTATAATAAGTTGATTTGATAATGTTTTTTTTTGGTTTGGGTTTGGAGTGCTAAGGTCTACTTTTTGTCAACACGAGGGCTAATGAGACCGGGAACTACAGCTTAAAGCAGATTCCGAAAGGCTACGAACTTCCATGCCATTGTGGGATTCGAACCCACAAACTCTGATAACTAAGGCCAGCACCCTAACCAATCGGGTATGAATTTAACCAATTTTTATTGAAAATCTAGATTTACGCGCTTATTGAGATAATTAAATGTAATGATACCCCTTGTAACCTCTCGCTGCCAATGTACCTATGGCGCAGTGGTCAACGCAACGGGCACGGGATGTGGAAATATTCATTTAATCTAATTACGTTCGTGATGACTATACACGTGGTGGCATTAAGTATTTTAAAAATATTTTTTCCTTGCTTTCCTATCAAAACGGTCCAATTCATAATTAATTAAAAGACATTTTATAATTTTTGAATTTACAGTGTTCAAACAGAATAACGTCTGTCGGGTCGTCTAGGGTTACATATATGTGTTACAGTAGCAGTAATCTAATTTAAAATTTAAAATGATAAGAAAAAGAATAAATCTACTCAAAGTTAAAAAATAATTTTAAAAAAATTAAAAATAAATTAAAATTTTAAAAAATATTTCAAATAATATTCTTACGATGTCATTCCTTGTTTACAACTATTGATTATATTACATAAAAAGAGTAAATTATTAATTCTGAAATTAAAAACTTTATTTATAGTCTATGTATATATATTTATACATATTTATATATATTTTATATTGTAAATATATATAATATTGTATAATATATATTATATTATATCTATTATATATATATATATAATATATTATATATATTATATCATTACATAATATATACTGTATTATATAATATCATATTATATATTTTATATTATATTTATATATATTTTATATTGTAAATATATATATAATATTGTATAATATATATTATATATATATATATCATATTATATATATTATATTATATAATATATACTGTATTGTATAATATGATACTGTATATTTTTATATATTTTATATTATATATTTTATATTTATATTTATTTATATATATTTATAGTCTATGTATACTAATTACTAATTTTAGTTTAAATTGTTTTCTATCATTATACAAGAAACGAATTCAGAAAATTGTTACAGAGAGAATAAAAAAACTGCTTGTGACCAAGTTCTCCCCCACGTATTTCTCATCACTGTTTCCAAACTTTTCTGACATATTTTCCAGACTTTCTTGCCATACCTGACAAGTAGACACCTTGATGAACCAAAGCGGTCACTCATAAATATAAGTAATATTGGCAGTTTTCTTCGAATTGCGCTGCGGTGTGCATCAGGACTTTCTGTCAGCTGGACAAAACTGCCAATAAAGATTATTATTTCAGTTGGTTTGCGGTTTTTGCATCAAGTAATTTGTCGATGAAAATAAGAATTATTCTGGGAATACCACATGAGTTTTCACAATCAGGGTAACACATATTCTCATTTTATGTAAGTTTTCGAAATACTGTCTTTTACTTTTTTAGAGCATAGGGTATTAATAATTTACACTTTTTTTATACGCAAATACACATGGTATTTCCAAAATGACCGGTATATTTGAAAAATCAATAAAAAGTAAACGAACAGTGACACAAATAAACAGTTTATTGCAATATGCTTGGGACAATAAAAAAATTTTTGGCAGACAAACTTTCAAAATTAGTTACAATGTTCCACAACAGATGGCGCTGCAGTCTGGAAAAATCTAAACTACGATATTTTTCAAATATCCATTAGACTCAGCAATAATATGACGTATTCTCAGAAAGAAATTATCAGAAACCCTTGTCAACGTCTCGGGCGGAATGGCTTCACAGGCAGAACAGATGTACTGTTCCAGGTATTCAATTGTTTCTGGATAGTAGCGGTACATCTGGTCTTTTAAGAGTCCCCGCAGACAAATATCGTAGATTAGATTTTTCCAGACTGCAGCGCCATCTGTTGTGGAACATTTTAACTCATTTTGAAAGTTTGTCCTAAAAAGTTAATATTGTCTTAAGCATATTGCAATAAACTGTGAATTCTATCACTGTCCGTTTAGTTTTTATTGATTTCTCAAATATACCGGTCATCTTTGAAACACCCTGTATATTAGATATTTTTGAATTATCTCGAAATATTGAAACTTATGTGTACGTGAGACATAAGATCAATCTGTAAATATTATTTGTACCTCAAACATTTAAATGTTTCGATATCAGTGTTTACGATGTATCTGATGACTCCGACTTCCTGTATTATAGATGACACGAACTGAATTTGCTCCGTGATAATGCGCTTTCTCACAATATAACTATTAGAAGGGAACTGTGTGGTTAATTATTGGGGGGAGGGGATAAGTCGAAAATAGGTAGAAGGTACGAAATCAGAAGCAAATATCTCGTCTCTAGTTTTCAAAATTGAAGGAGATCTCAAGAGATAGATGTCAACGCCTATATCAACTAGGGTAGGAAAACATATATAATTGTATATATATATATATATATATATATATATATATATATATATATATACAATTATATATCAGTAAAATTTTTAATTTTCCACAATTGTAAAGTACCCTATCAGGCAGGTAAAAAAATGGTTTGTTTTTTGGCTGAGAATGATCTGGTACACGCTCAATAATTTGTTTATCTTCATACTCCTCTAAAGTCTCCCGATACTGGGAATGTAGTTTAGAATCACGATAAATTCATTTAGTCAAACCTTGTAGTTATATATAAAAAGCAAACACAAAAAAGAACAAACTTCTTAATTTTCAAAGATATATAACTTAAACGTTAGATATTTATTAGTCCTGAAATAGACTACTACACTTTTATAAAAAGAATTGGTTGTTAATACCGGTAATCAAATTTTCATGGCAACAAAAAATAATCAACAATTCAATTTTAAACTATCCCATAGGTGCCTAATTATTATTTAAGCCAAATAAAAAAGAAAATTATTGACGTCATATCTAAGTGCACTGATAAAACGTAGGAAAATAATGTGGACAATATTTAAATAGTTTAAAGTAAGAAATGATTAAATGAGATGCTTAAATGAATGACGTCATAATGCTAGTAAAAAATGTTATTTTGTTATCTATTTATTATGCGATAAATTGATACATTTAATCCCTACCTCTCAAACGGTGAAAATAGGACTCGATATAGTGGCATTAAATACTCGAAAAAGGTTAAAGAGGTGGATTTCGAACGTTTTAAAAATTCGCTTTGAATTTTGCTAACTCTAACTCAGCAAGAATCCAACATGGATGCCTCTATTCTTTCCAGGTTCAACCACTTCGTAAATTCGAGGACATACAGACAGATAACTTAAGCTATTATTATAAAAGGGATTTGAGATTTTTTGACAACAGGTCAATAAATAGAGCCCGTGATAATAATATCCCCGTATTTACTAGGAAATGTACATTTGACCTTTCCTTACTTTAACGTTTTAAACTACGTCATCGTGGTCAAAGCTTTGAGTTTTGTGATGCACTAGAAATGAATATATGCCACGAAATCCAAAGCGGCTTCATGAAAACACACTACTTTAAACAATGTTTTGAGAGTTTAAAATAACCATTGATAGAACTTATCGGAAAGCCAGTTACAGGAGTTTTCATTGAAGACTATATAACAAATGCTGCATGATATACCGATTCATTTTGTATCCTGATGTCATTCCCTAAGCATTTTGATCACAGTAATGAATGAATGAATGAATGAATGAATATATATATATATATATATATATATATATATATATATATATATATATATATATATATATATATATATATATATATAAAATACGTACTTCACGATGGGTGATTCCAGTCATGACCCATAAAAGTGAGACCGTTTTAGTTAAAGCCGTTTAGTTGGAGTACGGGTTCCCATTTCATTATAGGGGCAGGACAAACTGGGGTGTCAGCTAACATGAAGTTATAAGTAACAGTCCCTCAACACCTTGGTCAACATCTCAGTTAAAATCTGTGGGAAAATTTCTAGGAAAATCTGCCTCCGATAGCGTGAATCTCCTCTTGGTTTGAAAATTTCCTAAATGGTCCGCCAGGGCAATGTAAAGTTATAATGGGTCAGATCCCTTCTCTGAGGCCGTAAACTGTAGCGCCAGTGGTTAATTTAGGTTAGGGGTTAAAAAGGAATTAGCAAAAGGACTCGAGATTTATGATTTGAAAACCCCTGAGAATTTTCTCGGTATGTCTTAGGGGTTTTATACAAAATGCTTACATTAGTTTCCCGATCTAGTTTACTTTTCCTTATATATATATATATATATATATATATATATATATATATATATATATATATATATATATATATATATATACATATATATATATATATATATATATATATATATATATATATATTATATATTATATATATTATATATCATATATATATATGTATGTATATATAATACTTTTAGTAGAGGTTTTATGTTCATGCGGATTTAGAATGTAAGTAGAAAAATTGTACCTTACTCTTCTATTTAGGTCTTATCGCATTGTTGTCCCATTTCACCCAGAAAAACAAATGTATCTCCTGGATTATTTTGAAACTATAGACAGACAGTGAAAAAAAGAATTCTATTATAATTTTCATGATACTTTTTTTTATTTTTGAACATTTAACAATTAAAATTTTAGATGAAGTAGGACCAAAGTATAGCTCTAAAACGTAACTTAAATTTTCTTTTTTTCTTTTTAATTTCCAAATGCATAGTTACTTATCTCTATTATCTTATGATGTTTGCGAATATAAACAGTAAAAAGGATAAATTAGTTTTAAAGCCAAATTCTTGTACTAATAAATCGTTTATCTTAAGAAAACATTTTAAAACAGAAATTCTTGGACCTAAGGTCTTGTAAAACAAATAAGCCGTCGAGAGGTCCAATGGGTAGATTGTCTGAACAATCGTTATTTATGCTGACGTATGTAAGAGTAATACATTGTACATAATAGCTGATTTACAGATAAAATTCTTTAGTTATTCAAGCATGAATGAGTTCACATGGGGAAAGTAAAATCAAAATATTTACTGTTGATCAGATTCCTTAGGTGAATCAAGAGTTCATTTATAAATAAGTAGATGCCTGGAGGATTATTCTATATTTTATTTACAACTCTTGGTAAGGAAAATAAATTACTGCTTCTGTGTCTAGTTGGTAACACACCAAACTCTTCGAAATATCCTTTTACAAGAACATTATCTTTCTTACAAGAATCAGACACCATCTTCAAAGTGCATCTCATCCCTTCAATATAACTATATAACTGGTAACAATCGTTTAAGAGTTAAAAACTTAGCAAGTTCTCTTACAGAAACAAAGCATAGTAAATGCACACCATTTCAAGCTGGATATAACTACTTGCCTAACAATAAATAAGCAATTTCATCGAGCTGACCCAATAAAAGCTCAGGATGTGAGACAGAAACTCTTACGGGAAATCATTATACTTTAACACTTGATTTACTGACCGAGCCAATTTGACTCATTAAAAATTGGATAACTATGTATGTATGTATGCATGCATGCATGCATGCATGCATGCATGCATGTATGTATGTATGTATGTATGTATGTATGTATATATATATATATATATATATATATATATATATATATATATATATAAAACTTTAATATCACTTTTCAAAAAC
>CM063500.1:123928858-123933858 GCA_032207245.1 Pardosa pseudoannulata | reverse complement strand
TAAAAACATATATATTTATGAATACATATATATTTATACATATATATTTATGAATATGTATACATAATATGTATGTATACATATATATGTATATATATGTATACATATATATTTATGAATATATTTATTCAAATACCTACACAAAGGCATATATATATATATATATATATATATATATATGTATATATATATATATATATGGTATATACATATGTTATATATACGTGTTTGTGTGTATATATATGTATACATATATGTGTATATATATATATATATATATATATATATATATATATATGTGTATATGTATATATATGTGTATATATATATGTATATATATATATATATATGTGTATATATTTATATATATATGTATGCATATATATATATGTGTGTATATATGTGTGTATATATATGTATGTATATATGTATATATGAATATACGTATGTATGTGTGTATATACATATATATATATATATATATAGGCATACTATATGAGCATACATCTACATGTATACTTAAATAAATTTATTCTTTTTTATGAAAGATTGTCGAAATTATTCAAAATTGGAGACCAAATATGGCTGCCAGCGTAATCCCGCATCCGGGAGAAAGGCGACAATTTGCAAAACCGGCAAATTCCTCCGGCATTTAAAAGAGAGAGGAGTACGTGTCGCAGGAGAAGCGGGGGAGAGGTGGGGGGAAGGAGGGAACATTCGAGAATGTTTTGGGGACGCGATAACGCGGAGCGAAAGACCCCTTTTGATGTCGCCGACGGCTGCGGAAGAAGCGTCGAGTCCAGGACAGGTACGCACGTACCTCCCTCCATTTTGGGGATGAAACAACAACGAAAGTAGGAACTTGCGTATTTACTCGTATATAACGTACGTTTTTTCAAAAATTTGCTGCAAAAACTTCAGTCTTCATTTATATAAAGAATAACTTTTAATGCTTCATGTAATTAACTGAGATAAGTATGAAGGAAGATCGTTTCTTTTGGAAGAAAATAGAACGATAAAGATCTAAAGGTATCCGTCCGTCATTTTTTACCAAAAATCATAATTTTTTTTAAATTTCTCAGTTGTAAAATTTCAACTTTTAGGCTTCTAAATCTGTTTTTGTTTTTTATCTGAGGTATTTTAAAGAAAAGTGACAGCTGTTTAAATATCAGTGACAGCTGTCAAAACAAAACGGATGTAGCGACTTTGGAACCGGGAGTTGTGAATTTTTTGGAACTATTTTTTGTGCAAAACTTTTTAAATTTTCAGAAAGATTAGTTTAAACATTTTTCTAGTAGTTTTAATAATTAGCAACTTGGCAATTAGAAAGTTTTGAAGCAAGAAATTGTGTTAAACATGTATTTTAATTTTTTAATAGTTAAAGCTGCTTTCATAAACTTCAAATGCGTTTTTCTCAGAACGGTATTTTTAATAAAATGTGGAAACTTAAAATGCGATTTCTCAAAATTTCTTAAAATATTTTGTTGAAAATTATTATGAATGCTTTTGATAGTATTTACTAGTAAATGACATAAAAGCTTTAAATTTGATAATTTTTATTGATGTTATACTTATAGTTAGATATAAAGGAAATAAAAATTCGTTAAAAATTCAATGTGTATGATTTTGAAGGACAAAAATTTTTTTACCAAATGTAAATTAAGCCAAGATTTTTGGAGATTCACTGGTCCAGTGTATAAGAAATGGGTTGCGTCAAAAAATATTGAAATAATTTAATTTAATAAAAAATGAGACCTTCAGAAAAAACCCTAAATTTTAACTAAATTTTTCTTCATTTATTAGAAATTTTATGAAAATTTCTCCAGGAATAAATTGTTTAAGTGCAATTCTCTATGATAATATAAAAAATAAATCTAAAAATGTAAAAACATGAACTAGTTTCTCCGTTTAAAGAAAAAAGTTCTCCGAACGTAGACGGATACCTTAATAGAAATGTCTAAATTTCCTTAATGCATTTTTATACAACACTGTAAGCAATTTAACTATTCACTGTGAACGCCAAATTTTCTACTTTTATCACGGTATCCCCTTTCTACTGCTTATTGCTTTAATAAAAACTTTTAAATGCTGTATTATAACTAGATCTTTTTTCCACCTTACTCGGCAGTCGCTAACAAACCACTCTTTTCTAATAAAAAATAAAATAAATTAAGATAACAAAAATCCTTCAATAACATCTCTAGCTAATGATCTTTAGTTTACTGTGTTTCTTGTGTATTTTATTTTTATTAGAAAAGAGCGGTTTCCTAGCGACTGGTGAGTAAGGTGGAAAAAAGATCGTTATAATACAGCATTTAAAAGTTTCTATTAAATCAATATGCGGTAGAAATTGGGTACCGCGATAAAAGTAGAAAATTGGGAGTTCACAGTAAATAGTTAAGTTGCGTTTGTCATCTATAAAAAATAATAATTCCCTAAAATACTTAAATAATTTCAAAATGTAAGGAAAACCTAAAACAAAATAAATTAAAATCCGGTTATACATCACGTAATCGTAGTCCTCTCCATCTTTTAAACCGTGAAATTTGATTGGTTTAATTCCTAAAATTCTATTGGATGAATTCCTATAATGTCATTGGCTTTACCGATTCCGGGTGAATCTCTCGGATTCACAAAACAATTCATTTCACATTCTCATCATCATCTATCCTTAATATCTCTCCTTCCATCTATCCTTCTACTATGTTAAACTTCCTACTTTTTTAATCATCTCATTTATATTAAAATATAAATAAAAATAAAAATAAATTTTTTTAAGTGCAAATTCTGTATATAATAAAAATTATCTAAAAATATTGGATGTTTGCATCCGCCAAAAACTTTTGTTTAGTACTTTGTTTTTGTTTGAACTCAGGTACTTTGTTTAGTACTTATCAATGCTACATAATCAATAACTCTTTTTAGATGCTGAGGAATTAAATTTAATAAACGGATTGTATGCAATGAATCTATATTTAATTAGCTATAACAATCCAAATTACTAAAACTTTCCTTCAATTCATGTTTAATGCCCGAGTCATTTCTGGCCATCATATATCGATGCATATCTAAGATACTATCGACTGCCTTACAAAATAAAATAAGTGTGAAGTTTAAGCAACTTTGAATACTAAGGCATGTTAGTGATCAGCTATATCTTAACATCATGTGATGCCATTAATGAAATAAGAAAAATACGTGAAAAGAAGAAATATATCAATATTACATGTAAAAAGATTATGTTGTTATAATATATACAGTATTTTTATCATGCATTTTGATGAATGTACCTACCGAAAAGGAAATTTAAATGAGTGTTCAAAAAAATCATTTAGTAGTTGATCAAAATAAATCATTTTAAATAGAATCTACTTAAATCAATTCGTTTGTTTAGACAGATTGTTTCAACAGCGATATGTTTAGAAAATTGGGACTGTCTACACTTTCAAATGGAAAGTTGCGTTTGTCAAAAAAAAAACATAAAAATTCTAAAATGCTATTTTAATGGTATCCAAAAAGAGAGATCAGATTAAATGGATTAAAAATAGTGACACCCCGTTATTACATAAAATGTAAAATTTTCTCCATTTTTTAACCCATAAAAAACAGGTTCCACATTTGCACGTATAAGTGTTTATTTTTATACATAAATAATCCTTCTGACTGTGTGTTTGTGATAGAATCCTCCTAAACGTCTGTACAGATTTTGAGGAAATCTTGTGTGTCATTAAAAGTTGATTCGAAAATGATTTAGATTCACAATTGGATAAGATGGAAAAGGTTTTTTTTTAAAAATCTAGAATTGCGTGCTTATTGAGATTATTATAATGCCATCCCAAACCCTCCGCTGCCAACGTGCTATGGCACAGTGGTCAACGCACGGGCTTCAGTACGACAAGTCCCATGTATATGGAATCCTAGTATAGGCGATGAGGGAATCATAATTTAATCGCATTTGTGATAACTGTACCGCAATTGGTGCCATTTTTGGTTCGGTTTTGTTGTGGAGCGCTACGGTCTACATTTTGCAACACGAGGGCTAAACGCTTGGTTGTGTGAAATATTTTTAAAATAAATTTTTCTTACTTTTCTACCAAAACGGTCCAATTTATAATTTACATTTTACAATTTTTGGATTTACAGAAATAAAACAGGACGTCTGGTACACGAATAAATATTGTCTGTGATTCCTAAACATTCGTAGGGTATGCAATATTCTTTTGATTCGCTTTTTTACTGAACATTTACTTATGGCAGCACATATCTATTTTGTTTTGAAAAAACATTTCTCTTTATGTTGAAATTATTAAAATGTATAAGACTTTAAGTCGATATTTCAGCATAGCGTATTTTTTTTCTTCATCGTACTCGTGTTTGAACTTATTTTGTTAGGTTAGTTGGTTAGAATTTAGTGGCGCTAATTATTGAAAGGACAAACTGCGCCAAACAAGACGAAAAATAAAAAAAAAGTAATAGATAAAAAAGAAAATTAACACAGGAGAAAGGAATTTTGAGAATGAAATAGACGAAACTGTAAGTTTAAAACGATTAAATGTACATAAATCAAACAAAACGGAGATAATAAAATTGCAAATATATACAAGATTAATACATTAAGAAAATTAAAAAACAAAATTGAAAATTGAGAAATTGAACAAAAAATTGTTAAATTGAAAATTAAAAATTGAAATAAAGATTAACGTACAAAAATCACAGAATTCAGATTTCATAATAAAAACACGTACAGCGAAGAAAGGGAAATAAGCCTCTATGTGGCGCTTCACCGATGATTGTGTCAAGATTCGGCGATAATTTTTAAATAATTTTTTTATACAATGATTTCAGACAACAACGCGATGACAAAATGTGTTCGACTGTGTAAGGTGTTTTACAATAAGCACACTGTGGAGGATCTTCACTTGAACTTATTTGTATGTCAGGACAATCCCATAGCTTTAACATAAAAACAATCACGTGCATTTATTGTCCCGTCACTTTAC
>CM063500.1:123903858-123908858 GCA_032207245.1 Pardosa pseudoannulata | reverse complement strand
TTGGCCAACCGTTGGTTATTCGTTCTCATAACAAATGAAATTTAGAATTAAAGTACATATTTTAGTCATTTTTTAATAATTTTTTACATCTCTTCGCGTTTGTATATGTATGTATGTGTTTATTTGTGAGTGTGTGGGATTGTTTCTAACGATAGGATTGAAGTTAGGTATATCGCGTGATTTTTGCAAATCCATTCTTTTCTTACATTCCTCCGGAAAGAATTCCCAACAGTAAAACTTTCCGTGTCATTTGTTTCGGGAACAAAAGGGGCGTTTGCGCCGTTTCACGGGCCACTTATCTCGCCGTTTTTGCGAACGAGTCGTGGGAATGACTCTCCGAATGGTTCCGGGCACGTCCATTTTTTGGAAATTTATACTGAGGAAGGTGTAGGCGGCAAGACACACCCCTCTAAATTATTTTCTGAAACGCCATAAAATAGATGCGTTTCTGTTAATGTATTTCAGTAGATTTATAAGTAAGAAACCAACTTTTGATTTACAAGAAATATGGAATAGAATAGTGTAGGTTATAATAATACTTAGGGAAGATAATAGAACTTTTTCGTGTAATGAGATGTTTATATTTAATAAACATGTGAAGTACTACGTTGTACCATTTAAGAAAAATTGCAAACTGATCAGAGATTTACATAGAAAAAAATATTTTTGTCAGCAAAATCTATTAAATAAAGATAATTTTACTTATTACAAAATAAGACCAAAAATATACAAAATAATATATAACCAAAATAGCAAAAATATATGACCAAAAATAGCAAATATTAAAGCCTTTCGTCGATTTTATTGTACTCTTTCGTATAAAAAAAGAAAAGTAAATGTAAAACTTCTTTTGTATTTACATTTCGATAATAATTAGACTGGTATTAAATAGTTTGTTGAATTATATTGAATTCAACAAACTTAATTAGCACTTAAAACTGCATATTATGCAAAAATAAATACTCGTAAAAAATCTCGGATGCTAATATTTGTGTTACTTGAAATTATATTATTTTTCATACGTTAACAATAAAACAGATTAACGTTTATAACTACATTAACAATTACAAATAAACACCTACACTTATACCTAAACAAATATATTATTTTAAATAAATAGTGACTAAGTTTTTTCAACAGAAACAAATTACAAAACACTTGTTCCTTTAAAATATTTTTCCATCAAAGTCAACAGTAATCTTCAGACATAAAATAATCATTTTCTAAGTCCTGTTTTGATTTTTTGCTTAAATAAAAGAACGATCCATCACAAAACAAGTTTTTAATGAAAAGGAGAAAAGTGGGGTTTCTTTCTTCTAAGGATTTTGTGATTTCTCCAATATATATATGTCACGGACTTTGAAAGACATTTATTTTACATTAAAAGGGCTTTCAAAATATGATTTTTTTTTCTTAAGGTTTGAGTCTCCTATTTGTTCAAACTTATTCTTTCTTTTATATAAACATATATATATATAATATATATATATATCATATATATATTATATATATATATATTTATATATATATATATATATATATTATACAAACATATATATACATATATATTTATACATACATATATATACATACATATATATACACATATGTATATACATATAAAACATACATATATAACATTTTATATACATATATGTATATACATATATATACACATATGCATATATATACATATGTATATACATATATATAATTGTGTATATACATTTATATACACATGTGTATATACATATATATATAATATATATATATATTATATTCACATGTGTATATACATATATATATACACATGTGTATATACATATATATATATTTTATATATACATATATATATATATATATATATATATATATATATACATATATATATATACACATGTGTATATACATATATATATATATACATATATATATATATATATATATATATATATATATATATATATATATATACATATATACACATGTGTATATGTATATACACATGTGTATGTGTATATACATATATATATATACACATGTGTATATACATATATATATATATATATATACACATGTGTATATACATATATACATATACACATGTGTATATACATATACACATGTGTATATACATATACACATGTGTATATACATATACACATGTGTATATACATATACACATGTGTATATACATATACACATGTGTATATACATATACACATGTGTATATACATATACACAGGTGTATATATATACACATGTGTATATACATATATATATACATGTGTATATACATATACATATACACATGTGTATATACACATACACATGTGTATATACATATACACATGTGTATATACACATACACATGTGTATATACATATACACATGTGTATATACATATACACATGTGTATATACATATACACATGTGTATATACATATATATATATACATATATATATACATATATATATACACATATATACATATATATACACATATGTATATACATATATATACACATATGTATATACATATATATACACATATGTATATACATATATATACACATATGTATATACATATATATATATACACATATGTATATACATATATATATACACACATTTGTATCTACATTTATATACACGTATGTATATACATTTATATACACATATGTATATACATTTATATACACATATGTATATACATTTATATAAACATATGTATATACATTTATATAAACATATGTATATACATTTATATACACATATTATATGTATATACATTTATATACACATATGTATATACATTTATATACACATATGTATATACATTTATATGCACATATGTATATACATATATATACACATATGTATATACATATATATACACATATATATACATATATACATACACATATATATACATATATATATACATATATACATACACATATATAGACATATATATACATACACATATATAGACATATATATACATATATAGACATATATAGACATACATATATAAACATATATATGTACATATATATACATATGTATATATCATATACATATATATACATACATATTTTCCTATATTTGTATGTGCATATGTATGAAATAATCTGTACCTATTTTGCAAATTTCGAATCTTTATAATTGTAACATGAGCTGCACTGCTGACTGAGGAAAGAGGGCGATGTCAGTGACCTCCCCCCTTCGACACCAATGGATAAGAGGGGTAGCTGAAGCGGGTCAGTCGACTTTGGCCCTGGCAACAGCAGTCTTTTGAATTTTAGAATTTTGAATTTTTGCTCAGCAGATTTGGAGGCCCTCTTCGTCTACTTCAGCAGAGGCAGAAAAAATCTCAGTTCTTTTTGTTGTTCATTTGAGGAAAGCGGCATCAGTGGGATTTTCTTCCATAGTCCAACAGCTCCATATTGAGATTTTAGAATATTTTATGTGCGTCACCAAATTGTGAAAAAAAAAATTGTAAAATAAACAAGTCTGCAAAACAGTTAGTCTTCGCTCATTTGTATCTGGGGTATTAACTCTTTGTATCATCTCAACATGGCCTGGTATAAGTCATTGGTACGTAATAATAATGTAAAATATTTTCAGACACATATTAAACTTTGAAATTATAGTGTCATAAAATTTTGAATTGCTTTTGAGAGCTGAGCGGTCGATAGACATATAGTTGTATGTGTGTATGATAGAGAGAGAGAATATGTATATATATATATGAATATATATATTGATATTCAAAATGAAGATATTTTATTCGATTTAGTCAATTAATACATAGATTTTAATGATGTTTTTTAAAATTTAGGTTGAGAAATCCTAATAAAATATCAATTCATCATTTAAAATACAGACGCATGATCCTTCGTCACTCTCATAACTAGGAAGTTACGAAACATTAATTACATAATCCAGCCCAAAAATTTGAAGAGTGCTTTTTAAAAGACATTAGAAAGGAGAAACTACCAGCTTTGTGGCAACATAAGATAATAAATTATTAAAGATGAGAAGCATTTGCTTCAGTCTCAAGTCAAGGTCTGTAAAAACTTTAATGAAACGTCTAGCGTCAAGATCAACTTATGAAAAAATTTGCAGGCTACCACACCCTTAGAAAAAAAAGCCTAAATATCCCCGTTTTGTTATTAAATTGAAATATAATTCACTTTGTAGCTTCTGAGTCCTCTGGGAAGATTTACAGAAAACCTATCATCAGGGGCTATCATAAATGTATCCAGAATCCTTCATGGTAGAAGTATGTTTGCATTCCACTCTTCAGCCCAATTGGTTTAGCATCTTGTTGAGATCATAGACATTGGAGCACAGATCAGTAGACTGTTAATCACTGAGGAGTTTCTGTCCATTCTAATTACCACATTTTGATATACAGTGATAGACAAAGAAACAAGGATGCCCTACCTGGCATTCAATATCCGAGAAAATGGCCATTATGTCAACGAACGTCGGATAACTTGGGAAGACATCATGTTGGATGGCTTCATACACTCCATGTCTTCAAAACAGTCACAGTGATTAATGCGAGGTATAAGGATGAAATTTGGAGCTATGTGTCTGACTTTTTAGAAAAGCAGTTGGGCCTTTTCATTTCAGTAATGATAGTGCGCTGGAGCACACAGCTCAAGTCGTCGATAATTTTCTAACTGTTAAAACAATTGCCAAAAAGATTAACCTGCAGATTCCAAGCTTTTAACGCTATAGAGAATTCTAGGACGCTTTGAAAAGGACAATGGCAACTACTCTTTTGAAGAACCACCCAGAAATTGAAACCGTTTTGTTTAAAGAGCAGGACTAGATGCCATAGAAGCTACTAAACGTTCTTATTTCTTATATGAAATCCAGGTATGATGCATGGAAGAGATCGTATCCATTATTAGACTACTCTTTCTTAGATTCAATAATTACAGCTTCGTATCTTGAGACTCCGATGAGGTACAACCTACAATCA
>CM063500.1:123886358-123896358 GCA_032207245.1 Pardosa pseudoannulata | reverse complement strand
TAATAAATTTCAATTAAAATACAGTTAATTTCTATTTATAACATACTATCTATAATTCTATCACCTATTATAACTATAGTCCTAGTCATTTCTATTTATTACCAAATTAAATGTCTAATACTGTATATAATTTATTCCACTGGTTAAATGGTGAAAAGGTGAAATATGTTTCTTAATAAAGGAAGAAAACTTATGCCCGTGGAAATCACGGGATGAGCAGTTAGAGAGTTAAATCAAAGGTCAAGTAGACTTGATATTAAAGTACATCAAAATCATTTTCTAGGCTTAAAACGTTTTACCTAAGATAATTCTTCTCCAGACAATCCAAGGTTGGTTCATGAAAGTAGGTGAAAGTGGGGACGTTATTGAAACGGTAGTTATACCATCCAACATAACTGAAAATGACTTAGAAAGCAAAATTGATGCCTATATATGAGAACTCCCTAGTGGGTAAAACAATGACTGATTAAGATATATGCCATCTGTCATCGTTGACGGTCTTTAATCCTACAGTCTCTACCTATTTATTGGCGACTTACTGTTAGTGCTTTGTAGAAATTTCTGTTCATTCACCTAAGACAATAACTTTATAACGAATTCTTTATATCAGTTTCCCCGTTGTAGACTACACCTGTAGCTCTTGAGAAAACACAGCACTTGGTAAGAATAGCCAACTTGGTTTGGTTCACCAAAAACTGCGTTCGCCGTTTTCATGCTACATGACATTGTTTCGAACGGAGTACGTGCTGAAAAGGCTATTTGTTGACCGAAAATAATTTCGATCATTCTTTCTGAAAAATCTATTAGGATGCAAAGGAGAGTGTCTCCAGTTTGAGTTTCAATGGCAAGCCGAAAGTGTCTCCCTCGACAAAAACTACTTATGTTGGGAATAAGTCGCCAAGTCCATCATTCCTTGTTTTCGTATGTGTGAACGATGACAGCGATTAATGATATGTCAGGACAGGTCTCTGTTAATAACAATTTCTTAAATGCCTTGTCTGCACCCGATATGACCAGCAGTTCTACAAAACGCAACGGTGCCCGACTATTCCGGTCAAAGTGTTTGGAAGCTTTGGTAGCAAAATTGGCTGGCACGCTACGGTTTCAAAAGATCGGGGTCTTTGGCCCAGGGGTCAATTTTCTCCAATAAAATACACAGTGAATTTGGTTTGGTTTGGTTTTTTGGAGCTCTACGGTCTACTTTTTACAGCATTAGGGCTAATGAGACCGGGAATTACTCCTTAAAGCCGATTCCGAAGGACTACGAACATCCATGGTATAATGGGATTCGAACCCACGAACTCCGGTTCCGAAGGCCAGCACCCTAACCATTCGACCATCATCCGGCCGCTGTGAATTTGACCAATAGCGACTTAGAGGGGCTGTGAGAGTCCTCCCCCCCCCTCTTTTTTTCTCCGTACCTATATAGCCGTAGTATTCCCGTCGGAGAAGTGAGAAACGTCGATGCGATACGTTCTTGTGCAGATCCATTTCACCCTATATCGAACGAGATCGTTCAGTTTAATTTAGTTTTAAATAAAAATCCTTTAGCGAACACCATAATACAAGAGTGTTACTTATTTTTACTTTATCAGCAGCGCCGTGAGACCTGATAAGAAATTGCAAGGATATTCCTGAACTCTTTGTCCAGTGCCTGTTTTTGCAACGATAATCCCATCTTACAATGCCTACATCATTTCATGCAACATATCGTTTATTCATAACCTGTCAATTTAATATTTAGCCCAGAATTATTTATGTCTGTAATAAAGAATTTGTATGTAAACTTTGGTTTTCCTTTTCCAACACCACTTAGCTGGTTTGGTTTGGAGCGCTACGATCTACTGCTTACTCACGAGGGCTAATGAGTCCGGGACCTACAGCTTAAATCCGATTCCGAACGGCTACTAACACCCATGCAAAAGTGGGATTCGAAACCACGAACTCTGGTATCAACGATCAGCTCCCTAACCAATCGGCCAGCGTTCGGCACGCCACTTAGCTGAAAGCGTTACAACCTACAAACAATTGTGACAAGCTATATTCCTTGTCATGCAGCATTTGTCTGTGACACTAGGCTACAAAAACTTATCCTACAGTACAAACCTACAGTATTATAATTCCAATGAAAATCCTACAGTATTATAATTCTAATGAAACTCATACACTATGCTTTAACATTGTTCTTCAGATTGGGATATACAATGTTCCCTCGCCACTTCGCGCATCATGTTTTGCAGCTTCGCGGATTTTTCCAAAATAGTCATTAAAAAATAAAAATGAAAAAAATTATACCATGTTGGAAGCCACATTAAAGAAAGGAGCATTGTTTCATGTGGATGCACTAGAGAGAAGGTTCCCTGCATGTCAAACAAAGAGATGAGTTGACGCAGAGTACATACCACGAGCTCTCGAGATGACAAAGTCTGCAAGTGAGGAAGAAAATGAAGAGGAAGACGAAGAACAAACTGAAAAGCTTGGCCTTACCCTGGAGAATCTGCAACCATTGTGCAACATGGCGAGAATTTGCACAAGACATGGACGATAATAGAGTTCGAGCTGTCGAGTTCAAGAATCGCCTGGACGGGGTTATGTCCTTGTACAAGGAAATTTTGAAGGGAAAGCAAAAAGAAAGACAACTGCCCATCACCCTGTTTCTCTCCAAGGTAAAGCCCCCTGGCTCTACCGTCAGCGTCTCCAGCAGAAGAGTCTTCGAGTGAGCCTAAAACGAGTAAGAGTCTCTCCTTCACCACCAAGACAAGACTCTTCGCCTCTCTCAGAAAGCGATGTTGATTCATGTTTATCACTCTATAAGGTTTCGTAATGAACCTTATTAATGAGCACTGCCACGTTTAAGTAAATACGTATACTGTTGTCATTTTTGTCTTAAATGTGTAAAGTATAAATACTGTTTGCATATTTAAAACATTCGAGTACCCGCATACAAGAAAATTCTAAGGGACAAATCCTAATTCGCGGTTTTTCAGCTTTCGCGGAAGGTTCTGGTCCCCATTAACCGCGAAAAACGAGGGATCACTGCAAATACCAAAAATCCTGGAAAATTAAGTCTGTAAGATACCTAAGACACACAGAAGATACCTAATAAAACCCTAAATTGAATATACCATGTTATTAAGTTTTGCTGAGATTAATAAATTTTATACATTGTACTAGTTTCTTTTAAACTTATTTTCTATATTCGATAAATATGTGCCAATTTGATTAATTATTGTGCAAAGTTTCTGCGTAAAAAATTACAAATAATTTTGATTGTTATTTAAGTATAAAATATGATAACATTTTCACTTTGAAAATCACAAACTGAAGAGAAAAAGCTAAATGCTCGGATTTTACTATATATAATTTTCCGGGTATTCGTAACTCGTTTATCCACTTCGAATCTCATATTTTATTTTTGAAAGCCTCGGAATTATTAATATCTACCGTCTCAGAATTTACAAAATTCATATTCCGAGTTCCGTTTTCTATTTTACGAAATAAGGATCCATCCATCAGAAGACAGATCTGTAAACAAAAATGAAAAGGTTTTCCGCTTTTAAAGACTTTTTGATTTGCCTCTCGGGAAATCCAAAGTATCTTTATATTTATAGTCTCATTCAGTCATGGTTATTACATATTTATAGACTTGAAAAGTGGAATTGCATAAAAGTTGTGTTTGAAAGATTTATTATATTCATCTCCAACATGCGAGGAAATATAACTTGATATTTATTTTGATATTTAAGTGCCTGTATGAGTATTTATTATAGCCACTCAGAAACACAACCACATGTATGTGCGAGCTAAATGCAGATCATGACACTGAGCTATGTTTAAAAAACCATAACGATGTACATAGAACACCGCTGCAACCGACTGCTACGTAATTATCGTTTTGTTAAAGTTCCATCAATGATGATACAGAAATTGCCTTGATTTTTCAGAATTATGTTCAAACAAAACAGGTGAATATTTTTTTAATGTTTTTGACAAACTTTATCGCTTTTCTTTTATTATTCGGAAATATAAGGTTTCTCAACGACATTTTTAATTTGTTCCGTAGTAAATCCTGCATTTTCAATGGTGCTGTGCAATTAACGCCACATTATCATACATGAAGACATGCTTTCACCGAATAAAAGCTGCAGTTACTTAAGGTATCCGCGTCTACGTTGAAAATGTCATTTTTTGAGAAAAATCATATTTTTTTAAATTTTTTTATAAGTAAAATTTTAACTTTTAGGTTTCTAAATCTCTTTTTGTCTTGTCTCTATGGCATTTTTAAAAAAATTTACAGCTGTTTAAACATTAGTGACAGCTGTCAAAACATATCGCAATTAGCGACTTCGGAACCGGAGGTTGCGAATTTAAAGCCTTTTAAAGAGCATTTTTTGGACAAAACTTTGTAAATCTTCATGAAGATTAGTTTAAACATTTTTCTATTATTTTTAATAATTAACAACTTGACAATCAGAAAGTTATGAAGCAACAAAGTGTGGGGAATTTTAAACATGTATTTGAATTTTTTATAGTTAAATTTGCTTTCATAAACTTCGAATATGTTTTTCTCAGGACGGTATTTTTAATAAAATGTCGAAACTTGAAATGTGATTTCTCAAAAGTTTCTTAAAATATTTTGTTGAAAATTATTATGAATGCTTTTGATAGTATTTACTAGTGAATGACCTAAAAGCTTTCAATTTGGATAATTTTTAATGATGTTACACTCGTAGTTAGATATAAAGGTAATGAAAATTCGTTAAAAATTCAATGTGTATGATTTTGAAGGACCCAAATTTTTAACCGAATGTAAATTAAGCAAAGATTTCGGATGATTCACTAGTTCAGTGTACAAGAAATGTGTTGCGTCAAAAAATATTTAAATAATATAATTTATTAAAAAATTAGACCTCTCGAAAAAAAAACAAATTTTTTTACTCAATTTTCTTCATTTATTAGAAATTTTACAAAAACTTCTCCAGGAATAAAACTTTTAAGTGCCATTCTCTATGATAATATGAAAAATAAATCTAAAAATGTAAAAACATGAACTAGTATCTTCGTTTAAAGAAAAAAGTTCTCCGAACGTAGACGGATACCTTAAGGGACATACTATCTCTTGAGATTAATTTCATCATAGCAGCCAATATTTTATTCAAAATAAAATATTCTCTTCTTTTTAGAATAATGCATTTTTAGATTCTTAATAAGAATTTAATTTTATAAAAATTTAATTTTGCTATAGGAAGTAATATGTGTTTACAAAGATCACAAAATATATTCAACAAAGAAAGAAAAATTAAATCCTCTTATCTGCGAAGTAGCTTCAAAAATAAGTAAATTAGAAAGTAATATTTTATAGCAAATAAAATCTAATTGCCTTTATTGTACTGTGAACCTCAATTATAGTAATATGAGCGATATTTCTTATTTTACAGTATTATAAAGGACATAATTTTCAATTTCTCTAAAATGTTAAAATTAAATTTTAAAATTTAAAGTATCATATTTTAGGTTTAACCCCACAATGCAGTTTTTTTAAAAAGGCTGGCCAAAATGGAAAAACACAATTTAGAACTTGACATGCCAAGAAAATTTAAAAAAAAAAACATTTATTGCGTATTATATGCATTTTATCGCAATTTTAGATTTTGATAACACTGCAGAAAATAGTCGAATATAACTTACAATCCCATGTAAATGATAAATATCAATAAAACGATTGGTTTTTTTTACATTGTTATTTTCATTTCTCGACTGCAATCGAGTGTGAAAAATTATAGCAACATAAAGTACAACGCGCTCGAATTATCTCGAGTGTGCACATTTTGGCCACTTTAGAGCGCTAGAGTTAACACGAGCGTGCACGTTAAGGGGTTAAAGAATGAAAAAAATGTCTTGAAATTGATATGAAAATTGAGATTTCTTATATATATATATATATATATATATATATATATATATATATATATATATATATATATATATATATATATATATATATACATATATATATATATATATACATACATATATATATATATATATTATATATATATATATATATATATATATATATATATATATATATATATATATATATATATATATATATATATATATATATATATAAAGTTCGCTTCGTGCTCCCACGACACAGGGCTGGGCAAGGTTGACTCAGCCTTTCATCTCTTCAGTGGGTAGAGAAATTGAGAACCAAGCATGCTTGGGAACTAAACACTGGGGGTTCCGCGTAAGATTGACCACCTAACCGGAACTTCGCACCCCAGGGCCTTTGGTCACGCAAACGCAGATTGGCACCGTAAGCCTTGGCCTCCTAGTGGCTGTTGCGCATTTTTTAAAAAATATATATAAAGTTATCTTCGCGGAAGGGAATTTCTTTTCTTTAATTTGTGTATATACCTTACGTTATTATAAAAAAAATACTACTTAAAATAAGAAAACTAAATTTTTTTAAAGTTCGAGTGATAGTAAAAGAAATTCTTCCCAAAAGAAGCAAAACCTTTTTTTACTTTTTAATGAATGGGGAATCTGGTGTGATAAAATATTTTAACCTGGAAATGCTGTAAGTTCTCTTAATAAATTTAGAATTTCAATTATAAGAAACCTACAATTCATCATTTTTGTAACCTGAAAAGGGCCAAACAAAATGAACAAATCTTTCTGTGGGAAGGGAGAATTATAAACACTGCACTACTAGCTTATAAACACTGCACAATCACAATTACTTGGAGAGTTTTGAGTTCGTAGGTTCCAACCCCGTCTCAAAGATACATGTTCGTAGTTATTCGGAATCGGTTCAAAAGTTCCATCTATGTAATTCCAAATAGCAAAACATAATAGCAGGACTTTAACCCAAACCTTGAAATGCAAACCAAGCTGCGAGTTGTACAGATTTGGTTTGGTTTGGAGTGCTACGATCTACTTTTTGCAAGACGAGTGCTAATGAGACCGGGACCTACAGCTTAAATCCGATTCTGAACGACTACGAACATCCATGCCACTGTGGTATTCGAATCCACGAACTCCGGTACCGAAGGCCGCCAGCACCCAAACCAATCGGTCATCGTTCGGCAGAGAGTTGTACAGAATTATCATTGAAAATTCCACGAAATTTCAGAATGGTTATTTTGCAGTGTCTATCATATATCTCTTTTCCCATAGAATGTTGAATCACTTTGTTTTGCCTTTTTTTTTAGTAACAAAAATAATTAATTGCAAATTTCTTAAAATCGAATTTCACCATTTTTTAAGTAGACATAGAATTTTTCCACTCTTTTAATTTCTATTATAGCAACTATCTTTCTCTTCATTATAAAATAAAAAATCTTTTATTAAAAGGATTTTTTTTTCTTCTTTAACCCCTTAATGCACAGTTTTTTTTTTCAAAAAGGCCGGCCAAAAAACTCAATTTTTTAATGTAAAAAACAAAATTCAGGACTTTGAATTTAGAATATATATATATATATATATATATATATATATATATATATATATATATATATATATATATATTATACTTGAATAAGTAAGTGCTATAGATTACAATCCCATGTAAATAGTAAATATCAATGAAACGATTGTTTCTTTTTTTTTTTGGGCTTTCACATTGTTATTTTCAATTCTCGATTGCATTAGAGTGGGAAAAATTACAGCAACGTAAAGTACAACGCCACTCGAATTATCTCGAGTGTGCACAGTTTGGCCAGTTTAGCGCGCTCTAGTTAACTCAAGCGTGCACTTAAGGGGTTTATATTGCTCTAACTTTAAAAACATTGTCACTTCAAGTAGCATATTTTTAAAATAACGTAAGAAATATGCAAAGTTTTAAAAAGAAGGAAATTCAGTTCCCCGATGATAACGTGTATTAGAAGTTTAAATTTTATATCAAATTGATACAAAATATCTTTTTTGAATTTAATAAAATGAATCGCCTACTCAAATCAAAAGTGCATCTATTAAAGTGAAAATACTGAACACGTGTTATATTAACACATTGTGTGCGGGTACATTTCGCAGCGGAATGGTACCGGGAGCGGGCGTTTGGCGCATCAATTTACTTATTCAGTTCAATCTCAATAGATCGAAAATTATTTCAGTTTTTAAACAAATTTTCATATTTTATATTGAAATATATAAACAAATATATAAGTAGATAAAAACAACAAATATATATATATATAAATACAATTATATATATAATATATAAATATACATATATATATCATTTTCGAAAAGATAAATAAAATGTTAATTTTAAATCTAAATTGATTTTTTTTAATCGACCTTCCCGTTCTGTGGTTCCGCATCGACTGATGTAAAAACTAGTTTTTATTGATCTCAATTTTTCCAGAATCTATGGAGTAGACAAGAACATTCGGCTTCGTTTTCCTGTATCTACCGTTCTTTTTGTACCCACAAACAAACCATGTTGATACACTAACTCGTACTAGTACGTGACTCGCACTGAAGTAGCAATCGTCATAAAACGTACTAGTTTCTTAACCTTTTGAGGACGGACGTATCATATATGCAAAATCTTGAACCAGATGATTCTCTAGTATACAGATGTCTTTAGTAGGTCCGTTTACCTATAACAGACATAGGGTGACAATGAGAAATACTAATTAAATGTTTTACTTAAAATATCATTAATGATATATGTTGTATAGCCACATTCTATTTAAAATGGAATGCCAGGAATTGTGGGCCTTCTGACCCCTTATTTTATGGAATGGGGCTTGTCCATGTCCAAGTCACCTTGAATCTTCCCGCGCTGACCATCCGCGAGTTGCCATTTTGCTCTTCCCATCTTTCACCATTTGTCCAGCTTGAGCGTTGCTTGGCGCCCTAAGATTCCTAGGCTGTTCTTCCTACTCAAGCTACGTTTTGGCGATCGTCTTGGATTCCCGCTGGGGGCATTTTTCCACTGACCTCGCCATGCGCGGTGTTGAGTGGACATCATTTTGGCCGAAATTGGGGGAGAGATCACCCGCATTATTTAAAAAAAAAAAAAACGAGTATTTTTTTTAGCCATTTTGCTTTTTTCCTATCTTTATGTCACGTCGAGAACGGGTATTTTACTGACAAAGTTAACAAGTAATAGAAAATAAATAAAATTCCTTTAACTTAATTAACAGGACTCTTTTTTATTCGTCAATTTGCATTCACCTCTGTTCTAAAATTCTGGATTCATAAGAACGGGATGTAAGCGATATACTAAAAATATTTCTGTGTTTTGTGTTCTTTTTTCCCTACAGGGATTTGTGTGTTTAGTGTCATCTTATGTTCGAATAAAAGATGTTTTTGTAAGTAAACGTCTGCGTTAGTCTACTCTGCTACTACATTTAATAATTGCTTTACAGTGATGATTACAGTATTTTTAAATTATGTGGAAGTTATATATATATATACATTTATATATATACATTTATATATATATATATATATATATATATATATATATATATATATATATATATATATATATTAAATGCATCTATAAGTATTTGTATATACGTGTTTGTATATATATGTATGTATGTATATATATGTATGTAAACCATTTTTATAACACTCCTTCACAAGGAGAAAACTCAACAGCTATAAGTAATGAGAATGCAGACGGGCTTCATATTTAAGAGAAGTCTAATTTTAAAACTTTATTTCAGAACGGCAACACCACACATCTATCCTTCTGGACAATATACAATCAAAAGTCACAGAGTTCACTATGCTCTGACACAAGTACACCGAAGAGCGCTGACAACAAGAATTTTTACATAATAAAAACAGCTTAATAAGCGAATTAACTGCAATATCAGCAAAACGCGAAAACATGTTCCGCCAACACCTGGGAAACTGCTGCATAGACAGAAAGTTTACAGTTTTGGAACAGAAAGGGATGTTAAGTGGAAAGTACTCCGTCGATTAAACCATTTAGAGGCTGGTAAAGATATTTAAATGAATTAAAATTGGA
>CM063500.1:123868858-123881358 GCA_032207245.1 Pardosa pseudoannulata | reverse complement strand
ATAAAGTTTAAAATCTGTGTGTGTGTCACCCAGCAATTTTATTGGATGCTGTTTTTTTTATAGGTGGTAAAGTTCCTAGCACAGAGGAATGAAAAACAGTGGTTCAAATCCCACCAGACAATGATATTAAATTAAACATATTCAATACATGCGTTTTTTTCTTTCATTTCCGTTTAACTATACTGAGCCACATCAACCCGTGGCCGGGCACAATTAGTATTAATTATGCATAATTTAAACACCAGTCATTGCATACGCGAAGTATATCCGATTTTGTATTTATTTACACTAAGGCTTAAGAATTTTCTGCTGAATGTGGAATTTGAACTGCTACGAACATCCCTGTCAACAATGAGATGTGCACTCACTGTTTTCTGAACCACAAGATACCACTCTAACATTTAAGTCATAGTTTGGGATGCTAGGGCCTACTGTTTTCCTCACTAGGTTTAATGAGACCAGGACCTACTGCTTAAAGCGGATCCGTCCGACTACGAACAACCATGTCAGAAGCGAGATTCGAACCCTTGAACTCCGGTACCGAAGAACAGAACCCTACCATTCGTCCATCATTCTTCCATATATGTTCTTCTCCCGCTATTAGATTCATTTAAAACATTCAAATTTTATATTCGATTTTCTGTTGTACCTCAAGTATACAAAAACAAACGATATCTCAAACTTAAACCCTCTAAACAAATTTAAGCGTGAAGAGTAGTTTAAGTTAAAAAAGAATATATAAACACTAGGAGGAGTCACTTGAAGACTATTGGTTAGCTGATAAATATTTATTCCTACATATATGCAATAGAAAAATTGTCTGACTGTTGGAAATCTGAGGGGGGAGTAAACATTGTATGAACTTATATATATAGGAAGGAAGAAAAATATAAGTATTTAACGACATATTTCTTCTGATAGAGTTATGTATGGAAAGAAAATGATACTTCATGCCTGGGAAAAGAAAGTAAATACGCTCATTGGATTAGATGTCTTTTTTATTTCATCACGATGTAAAAATAAAGTCGTCAAAAGTACTTGATTTTTATTAATATATTGGAAAAAATTAATTATATATTGCGTACACACACACGTGTGTGTGCGTTTGTAATTATGTATATAAACATTATGAAATATAGAAAGAAAATTTTTAAAATTTTAAAGTATTAAACAATTAATTAGAATTGGGAAATCAACATTAAGATTGAGATAATCTATCTTGATTACGTTTTTATAATAAAATGATTATGTTAAACACAATATATATAACCTCGATAGAACAAACAGTGGAATAAATATTATCATATTGTAATTTCAACACTTCATCTTTCAACATTGGATGGCAAATTCGTTGGTAGTTAAACCAATTCACGGAAGTCTAACAGCAGGGCAATGGGCGGACAAAATATGCTTTCCGTGAAAAGGTGGTTTTAAAAACAACTTCTCTTAAGAGCTTGAAATTGTACTAATGTATCATTATACAATTATAATAAATAAAATATACTCTCACTGCAGCATTCAGTACTATAAAAATAAAAACTACTTAACACTTGGCGTGTGGGTCTACTTCACCGCCAACTTACGCGTGCAGCGGGCGTTTTTTAGTGAATCGAGCGAAAGTTTAGTGATCCAGAAAAATCGCAGTCGATCGAAAACTACTTTGTTTTTAGAAAGAAACTTTTTTTTTTATTTTACACTTTAATATATACTGTATGATCATTTAACAAGAAAAACATCTTTACGAAATCCCAAAAATAAACGATTTTTAAAATTAATGTCCGATTATCTGTCAGCGCCTATTTCTTCGTCACTCTCTTTGTCACAACGGCTCATTTTATCTATTTTGTATTCAACAATAAAAACCGATCATCGAATGGACAAAACACGACTTGTAAGTTCTGGAGCTAGGCATTCGATGGAAGACGAAATAACGCGACAAAAGACCGAGTCACTCGACAATCCTAACTCGTGGAAAGAAAAAAAATGCAAAGCGTTGTACAGCAACTGAAACAACACGTGTATGTCACACATACATATAATTATACGTATTGAGTAGATTTGTGGTGGTGAGCGGGTATCCACCACAAATCTACTCAATACCTATTTTTACGCTATCAAAACTCCAGTGACAAACTGAAAAAACGTAAAAATACGCTGCCTTCACGAGAACTGTTAATACAGTGTTACGGGATATACAGCAGTAACATTTTATTACGTAGTGTAAGGTGTTACGTAGGGTAACGTAATAAAATCTTACAGCAGTAACATTTTATTGCGTTAATGGTAGAGGGTGCTGCTCCGAAGAGCAACACCCTCCATTTGGCCATCGTTTGGCCTGCAATTTTAGATACTGTATTTGCCAGATGGTCAAAAACTGTGAATCTGACAGGGTGAAAATTTCGAATGAATTACTGAAATCCCATGGAAATACTTGATATATTAAAAGTTGAGGCTTTTTAATCTTGGGAAAATAAAGTAAAGGCATTGATTGGACATTACGTTTTTCATTACGTAAGATGTAGAAATAAAACAGTTGAAAATATTTACTTAATATATTGGGATACATTATTTATATACTGCATCCACACGTTTACGTTTGTAATTATGTGTGTAAAAATTAAATTATCAAATACAACAAGGAATAATTTTTAAAAATTAAAGTATTAAACGATTAACTTAAATTGGGAAATCAGCATTAAGATTTCTTGAAACAAAGGATTAATCAAACAAAATACGTTCATTGTCAATCCTTTTTAAAGCATTTAAATTTTTTCTGATCACATATTAATATACTCAGGCATTGCCACAGTTCTGAAATTGAAACTAGCTTTAATAGGATTTAGATAAGGCAGTATTATCAGATAAATTAGAACGTCAGTGGAAACAAAATTATTAGTAGACTTAATCACGTACTTAGTGATCTCCAGTGACCATTCGGAAACATTTTACGATTCAATTTAATATCAGATAAATTAGGAACTCATAAATAACGGACCGGAATATTTGCAATTTGTAAGTCACATTTTGAATAAGCAAATACAAAGGTAATTGCTTTTGGTTTTGAAAATAAAAGTAGCGTTCGACTATCGCAAAATTACAAACCCCTAAATTTGGTATATGGATAATTTTCGATTGTTCCAATTTCACCAATATTCTTTTCATTCCACTGAACACCCAATTTGTTTCGTATAGGGCAAAATTTATGGATTCTTATAAGAAATTTATCTTTATAAACCCTAATTTTATTTATATAATATATATATATAAATATATATATATATATATATATATATATATATATATATATATATATATATATAATATATATATATATATATATTAATATGTATATGTATATATATATATATATATAATATAATGTATATATATATATATAATATATATATATATATATATATATATATGTATATGTATATATATATATGTATATATGTATATATATATGTATATGTATATATATATATATATGATTTATATATATATAATATATATATGTATATTATATATATATATATATTATATATATGTATATATATATATATATATATATAGAATATATATAGATATATATATATATATATATATATATGCTTATATTTGGTCTATTTAAAATATTTCGATGAAAGGTTTAGAACCACTATTAAAGATAATAAGACGTATTAATAGAAATGCTGAATAAATCTCGTATGTATCAGATTGTTGACGATTATAACAGTTTATTAATAGCCGAATGTCCAGTAAGTGCACTATGTTCCCCGTGAGCCGCTTCATAATAATTACCAATTCCACTACTTTTTTTAATGTAGAAGTCAAATTTCAAAATACTGTGGAGAGTAATATGTATGTACTGTTCTGAATGGGATAATTCATTTCCGAGATTGGATGTCTATTAGTACTATTGTTTTACATGCATAAAAATTAAATTTTAAACAACAAAAAATAAAGAAGATAACTTTTTTTTAAATTGGCAATTGTGAAATAAAAAATATGATAGAACATGGCAGGTTTTTAATTACTGAAAATAGAAATCTCGCCAAGAAAATAAAATAGAAAAAAAAGTGATTTCCTAAACAAAAGTGAGTTTAGCTTTTAGCAGATAAGAAAATAGTCTTATATGCATCAATGCCATCATATATTTATATACTTACACTTGAAGTTAAATAGCGTAGATACGTTTTTCTGTTTCCCGATGTTTACATGCTAATGATTAAATCTGCATCAAATTTGATTCTTCTATTAAATATGCTCAAACTTTTTTATGGTAAAATATGCTCACACTTTTTTATGGTGAAATATGTTTAAACCTAAATTACATTACTGTATTACTACTGTACGTTGATTAGAATTGTTAATATACCTTGACACATTACGTGGTAGAATAGGAAGCAGAGGTTTTGACAGAAACAGTGCTAATTTTGTTGGTAGCAATAAATGTTTTCCAAAATTAAGGAAACTTATGACAAACCACATAGTTTTGTATGAAACAGAAACACAAATTCATATCGACAACCATATGAAGATAAAGATACCTATATAAAAGGATAGGTTTTTATTTGCCCATGAGAGCCACTGAAATTTTTACTTTTTGTCGTTATAATATTGTAGATAAATATTTCATTATAACGTAAAAATGAACCAAGAGTTAAATTTAAAATTAATTCTCATATAAAAATGCTATAATTTGTGTCACATAGAAACGAAAGTTAATCCCTTCATATCTCCATTTCCAGGTCAAATCGAATGGATACTACGCAGACGACGTTTAAATAATATAAAATAAGAAATGAATAAATGAGATATTTCAAGGAATGACGTCATGATAAAAAATATCATTTTCGCCTATTTATTATGTGATGAATTGAAAACTTTAATCTCCTGCTTTTAACCGTGGAAACCTGCGCTTAAAACAATTGCATGGGATGAAGTCACATTGCTAAAAATATTGCTTCTCTCACTTAGTTATGATGCGATAAATTAAAAAGTTAAATGTTTGAGTTTAACCTGGGAAAATAATGCTTGGAATAATGACATGAAACGCTCGACAAAGGAGGAAGAAATGGATTTCGAACGTTAAAAATTTTCAAAAACCTTCCTAGGGGTATACCTAAGAATTTCAAGGAGATTAGATGTATGGTTTTTGAGTATATCGAGTACAGACAGACAGACACAAATTCATTTATATATATATATATATATATATATAGAGAGAGAGAGAGAGAGAGAGACGAGCATATGTGACAACACAAATATATATATATATATATATATATATATATATATATATATATATATATATATATATATATATATATATATATATATATATATATATATATAACTACATATGTACTTTATATTTTTGATGAAGAACGCTGAGTTATTTTATTTCGTTTAATAATTTTCTTCTTTACTATCTTATTTATTCCAAACTTATAAAACTCTGTTTTGCTCAATGTATCTAAATTACCAATCAGGTATCTTAAATTAGTCATTCAAATATTCAAAATAAATATATTTATACATACAATCTTCAAAATAGGACTTACTGAATGTATTTTCTCGCCATTTCCAATTAAACCGCCCACCAGGGAGCGCCAAATTTTGTTTTCTTATTCAAATACTGCATGATATAGACGATTTCATGGAAACAGGACAAGAAGCACCATAAGATTTCCTTTAATTAATTTCATATATATGCTTTCCATTATCTTACAATACTCCAATCTCATCACAAAAACTTATTATTCTTTCTTTACAAAAGTTGCCACACCACAAAAGAAAAATTAAATTAAACCTAATGACAAACGATAATATTTTAAAACAAGTATTAAAACCACGGATGTCCGAAACAGCTTCAATACGAATAATTCAACCGATTTTCGTTTCATATGTTAGTCTAAAATGTTTTTTACATATTTACATTTTCGTCTTAACGTTACTGTGGTTTAAGGCTAATTAGATTAACATTTTTCATAAAAAGAGGGGTTTTTTTTATACATTCATTTAAACAGTTGAAGTAATTATTACTAAACTCGGAGAGAAGTCGACGTTTAATTTTTAGTTTTATGGATTAAAGGCTATTGTTGATTAAAATCGTTTGATTATTTCAGATTCTTTTACTGTAACTGAATGCTACTAGCCTTGAAAAAACGATAACATTTATTTTCACAAAATAAAAGACAAGTTACAACGCATATTAAAACAGACAATACTGCATTTCTTAAAAATAGCCGAGAGTTCAATCTTTTTTCTTCAGAACGCGTCACTTAAATCTTTAAGAGTTGAGCGGTCACCCAGCTACTCAAAGCAGACGATAGAGTTCACGCGACAGCTATAATAAATTATAATCTTGCACGTAGTGATACACTAAAGAAATTAAAGTAAAATGAAGTCAAAAGGTAAAATGAAGTGAAAAAACATTACAAAAAATATATTTTAATAGAATGAACAGCCTAAAATTTTGCTTTGGTAAGTAGGTCGCAAAACTAGCAATTGACAGAACCTTCTAATCTAGTTCAATAGAAAAATCCATTTACACTACAGAAGTTGTAGTACCAAGACCACAGACCGCTCTTTACAGCCCTCATATGTGTAAATGCAATAGTTAACTTATACATATGTATACACACATATATATACACATGTATACACACATATATATACACATGTATACACACATATATATACACATGTATACACACATATATATACACATGTATAAACACATATATATATACACATGTATACATACATATATATACATATATATATTATATATATACATATATATACATATGTATACACACATATATACACACGTATACACACAAATATACACATGTATAAACACATATATATACATATATATACACATGTATACACACATATATACACATGTATACACACATATATACACATGTATAAACACATATATACACATGTATAACATATATATATATATATATATATATATATATATATATATATATATATATATATATATACATATATATACAGACACACATATATATACACATACACATATATAAACATATGCACATATATACATACATACACACATTTATATACACACATACATACATATACAAACATATATCTACACATATATATATGCATACATATACATATATATATATATACACATATGCATATATATATATGACTGGTCCATGGTTATATATATATATATATATATATATATATATATATGTGTGTGTGTGTGTGTGTGTGTGTATATTTATATATATATATATATATATATATATATATATATATATATATATATATATATGATCCATGGTAATATATGTAAAGATATTTTTACCCTAAAAATCTAACTAATGTAGTTAATAGCATCTTAAAATAATTTTCGGGTGATTCTATCGATTTATGATTAAACTTGGCAACTATCTTTTGTTTTTCTATCGAGTTGGCTAGTACGAAAGCTCCAAAAAATTAATCCTAGCTGACTCCGCTCTTCTTTCATAACTGTTTATTTTTTTCAGTGAAGCTTCTTCCAGCGTTATCATATGACTAACCCCTAAAATGCTGGATGGCTAGCTCACACACCTATGAGCTGTGATGCACGAGTTTTTCTAGGCAGAAACCTTCCGGAGATTATACTACAAAATAAACTGCATTTCTCTTTTCCAAAATTCTGTTATTTTCTCATTGGGCTACGCTTTTGCTTACGACTGCACCCATGCCAATGTGGATTCTCTTAAATTTGTGCTGGGCTAAATTTAAATTGCCCATCTCGTTTTATTGTGTGTACTTGTCCGTGCATCAAATACCAATAATGTTCGTAGCATAGTGTTCACATTTACCTCTGTAATAGTTTCCCTTTTTATAAATTCAAATTTATATACACTCAGTTCTGCGTGCCTCAATAGGGATGTAAGCAGTCAAACTCCTACATATCTGTATTTTTGCCCCTATCACTATTTTTGCTCTAAAAAAAATTAAAACTTTTAGTCGAGTATCTTATTTTAAACAAATATATAAAGTATATATATATATATATATATATATATGTGTGTGTGTGTGTGTGTGTGTTGTGTATGTGTATAAATATATATATATGTATATGTATATATATATATATATATATATATATATATATATGTGTGTGTGTGTGTGTGTGTGTGTGTGTATGTGTATAAATATATATATATAAATATATATATATATATATATATATATATATATATATATATATATATATATATATATATCTATATATATATATATATATATATATATATATATATATATATATATATATATATATATATATATATATATATGTATGTATATATAATGTGTGTGTACATATATATATATATATATATGTGTGTGTGTGTGTATGTTTATATATATGTGTGTCTATATATATATATATATATATATATATGTGTGTGTGTGTGTGTGTGTGTGTGTATGTGTGTGTATATATATGTTTGTGTATATATATATTTATATGCATATATATATAATATATATATAAATATATATATATATATATATATATATATATATATATATATATATATATATATATATATATATATATATATATATATCTTATGTATATATATATAAATATATGTGTATATATATGTGTGCATATATGTGTGAGAGTATATATATATATATATAAATACATTTAAATACACTTAAATTATACATGTATACCGCACACATGTAAAGACCAAATCCATCACGTTATTTACGTCCATAAATTTATCAGGAGATCCTATAAACAAATTTCTCCCCATTCCGTTCTTTCCAACGTCGCCTCCTCCTTTTAATAATTTCGTATCCCCGTCATTTGCCAATTATCCCCCGACTAAAAACCTCTGTTAACAAGTGTTAGGGAATAATAAAGCAAAAAAGGGGAAAAAAGAAATCCCTTTCCTCCCGATATCGGTTTCTAGAACAATCCCTACACTTTTCCCCCTTCCCCAACCTGGATCCGATCCAAAAATTTTCCTAACTTTTTCCTTTTTTCCCCCCTCACTAAACTATTACAGGCTATTTCATCTCCTCCCCCCTCCTGCCTGTTTATAGTTAAAGGAAGGGGAAAGGGAAGGGAAATCTGTTTCCCCCCCCTCCTCTTTCTCCCTCTTACGCCACACTCCCCTTCTGTCGGTAGTTCCGGTAAAAGTTTTCGGGGTTGTAGTTTTGCCGGAGCCATTCCATTCCCGGATAAAGTCGGGAGGTCCGGGAGAAATGCGGGGATTTTCTGCCTTCGTTTGTAGGGATTTTTATTCCCTACCTTCCGAAGTACATGAGAAGTTGAATTTTTAGTTATTTTATTTGGCGATATTCAGCGGTCGCCAAATATGCCAGAAATAATTTCTGTGTATACGTCGATTTCAATGCACCTGTACAAGAACAGACATATAAACGAGGGTTGCCGTAAAGCTTTAATTATTACTAAAACATAATCAAGATGGGAGATTTGTGAACTTTATATGGAAAATTTTTTTTTCACGGAATCATGCGATGCTAAAATGGATTTGGCGCAAATTGGAGATTGCGCGTTTATTTATAAGCAGGTCATGAAAAAAATATTTAATAAGTACGCCTAAACGGCCTGTATAAATTTTATTACCTCTATCGCCACTAAAATTAAAACTCTTAGCTGAGTGGCAAATATATTGAAAATCTTAAATTTTAGGTCTTATTTATTTTTATTTATACCCACTTTTTTTATACCTCTTGCTTGATTCACCTCACATTGAGAAGTTCCCTTAACACATTGTGTGCGGGTACATTTCGCACCGGGAACGGGCGTTTTGCGTGCGCTTAAATTTGGTTTTGTTAAATCTCAATAAATCGAATATTATTTAATTTTTTTTACCTTTTCGTATTTTTGTTGAAATATATAAACAAATATATAAATAGACAAATAAACAAATATAAATATATATATATATATAAATACAAACACATATACAAATATATATATATATGTCAGGTCTAAAAAAAGGGTAGTTATAAATTACGTGAATTATAAACGATTTTAAAAAGAGAACTATTTTATAATAATAAAATAAATGAGAAAGACCCACGCTCGCGTAAGCTTTTAGGATAATCCGGTCAGGCGGAAGCATTTTTGAAATATTTGATGAGCTTGCAAACAGATAAGTTTCAGTTAGCGCATAGACATGGAGCTGTCAACACCTTTTCTGCGCTTATCTCCTCCACGATTAATGAAAATGGCGCAGGTTTTGCTTTTATAAGAAACGATGATTTAATAAACTTATTATTATTAAGAAAGACTGTTTTCCATTCGCCTTAACTCTGCACCACGACACACACATACATTATATATATATATATATATATATATATATATATATATATATATATATATATATATATATATATATATATATATATATATATATATATATATATATGACATGAGGCTTTTTGCCTCCTCTAGAAGGGAGTTCTGAACTGATATTTCAGCTCTGAAGTCTTGGAACTTGCTAAGTAGACGAGAAGTTCAAAGTAACTAAGACTGTACATTTGTTCAAATTTGATTTGAGGGCATGATTATGAACATAATCATGATTAATTTTTACTTCTTTGCATAAAGTAATGGCAGAACAGCAATCGTAATAAATTTCCATGTTCCGATTTTAAAGACTGGTTAGTTGGTTTACAAAGCGATGGTCGACAGTTTTGCTTCACGAACGCTAATGAGACTAGCACCTTCTGCTTAAAGCCGATTCCGAACGGCTGTGAACATCCAAGCAAACAGTCAAATTCAAACCCACAGAATCTAGTGTTTAAAAGTGTACTCATTCGTTAACCATTCGGCTCAGATTTCATAGAAAATTCCCATTTTGATCATGCCTGAATCTATTTTGACTAGTTTCGACGTTACGTCTATACGTTCATATCTGGAATGACTAAATAGCAATCATAAAATGTTGATATTTTATAATTAGTTGTGTACCTTCATTACAATCCCAACTTTACAATAATTTCTTATTTTTTTTTCTTCCTACTAAAGAGTAAATAAAGCATTGTAATTGAAATAATTCGAATAATCGAAATAATTCAATACATCGAATCCAATCGTTGTAAAATTTCGGATCATAAGGATAATTCCATAAAACAAACCCATAAAAAACCTTAATATAAAAAATATTAAGGATTTCGAAATCGTCAGATGTCAGTACCTGAAAGTGGTGTAAGTTATGTATACAGAAATTATCATGGAAAAGATTATAAAATTATTTTAAAAATTTAAAAGTAATAGAAAATATGCGAAACGGGACGAAAGGAGTACTTAGAAACGTTTTACCGAATTATATTAGCCTCCAATCAGTCGATTTCCAAACACACAAAGAAGGATTCAAACTTCTTTTGTAGCTCCAAAACTTCGGTTAAGGTACATAATGTAAACTCACCTAGAAGAAAAAGAAATTTCTTAGTGATGCCATTATGTATTGTATAACATGTTAAAATTAATAGCAGAATTTATTATTAAATATATAACCTTTATTAAAAATATTCTTTTATTATTTGCACACATATATACACAATGGGATTAAACTGGAAAAGTTACTGAAATAATTATATAAAAAATACAGTATATAACTATGGTAAAAGTTATTAATATTATATATATATATATATATATATATATATATATATATATATAGATATAGATATAAATATATATATATATATATATATATATATATATATATATTACTATTGGCTATTGTAGGGACAGGCGAGTAATAGTGAACGGCCGGAGAGCGCCACCTAGGAAGAAAGTAAGTAAATAGAGAGAACGTCGGAGGTGATTGTAGACTCCGGACGTGTGAGCGATGCTCTTAGGATAGATACTTGAGTTGATATAATTGGTTATTGTAAATATTGTAATATTTATATATATAATTGTCCGGAAGTAGTTTGTGCTCTGTCTTAAAATAAACCTTAATGTTGAAAAATAAATCTACTGTTTGGATGTGAATTTATACAACGGCTCGGCGATCTTCACAGCTATAGTAGTACAGACAGAGGCTGAATTAAGTCTACTGCGTGTCTGAAGGGAAAAATCAGAATTATCCTTCAAACACCGAAAGTACTTTATGAACTAAAGTTATTAATATTAAAATATGTAAAATAAGGGATTTTAATATTACATATATATGTATATATATATATATATATATATATTAGCACACACACACACACACATATATATATATATATATAGTATATACGTATATACACACTGAAGTGAAAAAAACGAATAGGTAAGCGTATGCAAATAAAGAGATAAGGAGCAAATCAGAATACGACGCTGTGATCGGCAAAGTCTATATAAGATAACAAGTGCCTGGCACAGTTGTTAGATCTGATACTGCTCAAATTACATCAAACTGATGGACGTGTACAAGCATGTAGACAACCTCATGAATCAATGG
>CM063500.1:123848858-123863858 GCA_032207245.1 Pardosa pseudoannulata | reverse complement strand
CTCCGAGACGAAAAGCAACCGTTAGCCAAAAAAGAAAGATGTGAAGTCCGTTGTCAGGGAATGTCACATTTATTGAGGATCAAAACGTCTACCGATCATCTGTACAGTGCAACAGATCTACATAGAATGCTTTAACAATATACACATTTGTCACAGAAGTCGGCCCTATAGTGAGCGAGTCACGCGATTATGTTACCATGAGACAAAAGATGGATCAGCTCTTTTTGGGAGGCAAGAGTTTGAATCTTGATCCCATCAGCTAGCTCGATTATCAAACAAGCAGCAAATGAATTACTGCAGAAGCAATAATATTTTCTCGGGACAGGTGAAAAATGTGCCCAGTGGATAGAAAATAAGGATCTGATTCAGAGTTAGTTTTGACAGACAGGTAAAAAGAATTTATGTCGGAGAATATTCCTTTATCTGGTATTTTATGACTGGGAAAACAGGTATAAAAAAGTGAGAAGGAGAAAAAGGAAAATTTTAGGTATCTATTTCAGAGGTATTAATTTTTATATATTACATTTATTTATATATTTATATATATACTAGCATATAGCCCATCATATGACGGGATTAGTAAAATTTTTAATATTCCAGAACTGTTAAGTACCCAATGAGGCAGGTAAAAAATGGTTTGTTTTTTGGCTGAGAACTATCTGGTTCACTCTCAATAATTTATTTATCGTCATACTCCTCTAGAGTCTCCCGATCCTGTAATGCAGTTTAGAATCACATTGAATTCATTGAGTCAAACCGTGTGGTTATGTATAATAAACAAACACACAAAAGAACAAACTTCTTAATTTCCAAATATATATAAATTAAAAGTTAGATATTTATTAGTCCGTGAAATAGACTCCTAGACTTATATGAAAAGAATTTATCGTTAATACCGGTGGTATAAGTTTCATTGCAACAAAAAATAATCGATGATTCAATTTAAAATTATCACGTATGTACCTAATCTATTATTTAAGCCAAATATAAAAGAAAATCATTTACGTAATATCTAAGTTCAGGGATAAAAGATATTAAAATAGTGTAGACGATATTTAAATAGTTTAAAATATGAAATGATTAAATGAGATGTTTAAAGGAATGACGTCACAATGCTAGAAAAATTGTTATTTTTACCTATTTATTAAGTGATAAATGGATATATTTAATCGCCTGCTCTTAACCGGGGAAAATAGGGCTTGAAATAATGGCATTAAATTCTCTAAAAGGAGGGAAGGGTTGGATTTCGAACGTTTTAAAGACGACAGTATTTTTTGCTGTGATATGAAGCATATTTATACAAATTTATTTTAGAATCGGATCGATAGTTTAGGAGAAGATAAACTTTATTCGCTTTGAAAGGATGCCTCTATCCATTCCAGGTCCAACCGCTTCACAAATTGGAGGACAGACGTACAGATAACTTAGGCTATTATTATATAGGGGATATATATATATATATATATATATATATATATATATATATGTATATATATATGTATATATATGTATATATATATATATATATATATATATATATATATATATATATATATGTGTATATATATATATATATATATATATATATATATATATATATATACACTCATGTCCATAAATTAAGGATAATTCAGAATCACACAGAAATTGAGCTCTAAAATAAAAATTTCACCTGTAGAATTATCACACACATCTTGAAGAAGAATATGTAAATTGCAGGAAACCACCAGATGGCGCGGATAGTACGTCACAATGACGAGAGTGTATGAAAGGGGTATATAAGGAATGGTAGCAAAGAAGTAAAATTGTTCACAAGCGCTTTAAAAGCCTTTCTGTGCAATAACCGCATAGTTATGGCACAAAGGAAGCATTTGGATGATTTTTTACGTGGTAGAATTATCGGACGACTGGAATGTGGACGTACCCAGCTGGAAGTATCCGGGGAACTTGGAATCGCCCAGAGTGTCATCTCCAGGCTTTGGCAACGATTCAAACATGATGGTAATGTGAGTAGATGTTACAGCACAGGTCGCCCCCGAGTTACTACGCCGAATGATGACCGGTATTTGGCAGTTACTGCCAAAAGAAACAGACGGATTACAGCATCAGACCTGTCTCGTCAGCTCTCTTCAGCTACCGGTACGACAGTTTCAAGGCAGACCGTGTACAGACGCTTAGGGAACATTGGTCTATATGCTCGTAGGCCTGTCAGATGTGTTCCCCTTACCGCAACTCACTGTCGCCTGCGATTATGCTGGGCTAGAGAGCATGCATTGTGGACACCGCAACAGTGGTCTTGTGTGATGTTTTCCGACGAGTCCAAGTTCAGTTTACATTCTGATTCTCGCCGGACTTTCATATGGAGAGCGCCAGGTACCCGTTACCACCAAGAGAACACCATTGAAATCCAATAGAGCATGTGTGGGACATGCTTGGCCGACGAATTGCAGCCCGTCAACCCCCTCCCAACTGCCTATCGGAACTTCGGAGGGCATTGCTTGATGAGTGGTGTAATTTTCCCCAAGATCAGATTGATAATCTGATACTCAGCATGCGTAGGCGTTGTAACGCTTGTATTGCATCGTCCGGGAGACATACTCCGTATTAACCATCATACTAACCATGTTATACTGTTTTCTGTAAATAATTTCTTTTTTGAAATTTGCTCCAGGGAGTAAAAATCGCAATTTTTATTAATTATGTCAAACATATAGCATCCTTTTTGCTCTTTACCTTTTGTTTAATAAATAGACTTTACAAATAAGTCAAATTTGTTTTGCTTTTGTCTCTTTCATTGCCTGAACTTCATTATCCTTAATTTATGGACATGAGTGTATGTATGTATATATGTGTATATATGTGTGTGTATATATATATATATATATATATTTATATATATATATATATATATATATATATATATATACACACACACACACACAAGTATTTGTGAATACATTTACAAGCAATGCATTCATGTATACACAAATATTTTAGTCAATCGTGTTAGTATATGTTCCAAACTTAATGTTCGAAAAGAATTTTAAAAAGCAGAAAAAACAGGAAAGTGAAAGGAACGATAAAAGGAGAGGAGAATTTTAGAATAACCTTGTAAGAAGGGGGGTTTCTTCCTGAAACAACATTCAATATCTTTAAAAAAGAAACCTCTTATGTTCTTTTGGGTGGAGAATTTTGTTTTCCTCGATGGCAGCGGTGAAAAGAGAATTTTAAATAATTTCGTTCAGGTGGAAAAGGATTAAGATACTCGAGTAGGAATTTCCGTTCGTCAGGTGCTGATATAGAGCAGTGGATCATGATATATATTTTTGTATGTATATATCAATGATGTGGGCTCATAAATGCTGTAGATTTCGAAAATTTTAAAATGCCAAGAAAATTTTTATGCTGCAATTATATTTGTATTTCGTATTTTTTCATTTCTCCTTGACATTTCGTTGATGTTTTAATGGGATTATGACAATTCTATCATTAACATGCGGAAATTACTCAGTACATTATTATCGACAGAGTAAGTCGCATCTCATTCGTGATAATATTATTGCTAGAATATTGTTTCGAGCAAGCTTTTGTAATGTAATCAGAATTAGAGACTGTGTACATCACGCATGCTCTCTACAGTCTCCTATAAGTCGCACGGTTGAGTCGATCATATAGTATACACTATGCATATAAAACTCAGTATACGAGTTACTGGATGCTATCAGACGCTTAGCTTGTATGGTGTTTTCTATCGGATTGGGATGTTTTGTAAATTGATATTTTCGCAAACTATGGTTTAAAGTTGAAAGTTCATTTATTTCATTCATTTTCATAAGTTTTCTTTTTCTCTTTCTTCACATTAATTGTTCGTCTAAATGACTTAATTTTTTAGCTTAATGTTCTACTTTTCACGAGTTTTAATCATTTATTGTAGCCCTTAAAATATAAATAATTAAAGAAAACGTGATAGTAGACTAATAGCAGAAGTTAAAATGACTTCAACTTTTTAATTGAATATAATAATAAAAAGAATTACTGAATTAGTTTTTATTTTATTTTTTGGGAAATGGATTATTTTTATAACTATAAACACCCTATAACATTAAATGTTAAATCAAACATGGAAGCATTTGAAAACTTTATTTTATTAGAGTATAAATATACTCTCTACTCTCAGTATAATATCTATTTAAAAAAAAAAACTAATGTTAAATCTCAAAAATAACGAAAATTTCTGCATATGAATCTATCTATAAATATATATATATATATATATATATATATATATATATATATATATATATATATATATATATATATATATATATATATATATATATATATATATATATATATATATAAATGAATTTGTGTCTGTCTGTACTCGATAGACTCAAAAACCATGCATCCAATCGCCGTGAAAATTTGGGAAATTATCAGGTACATCCCTGGGAAGGTTTTTGTAAATTTTTAACGTTCGAAATCCATTCCTTTCCCCCTTTTTCGAGCGTTTTATGTCATTATATTCCAAGCATTATTTTCCCCGGCTATTATTTTCAATTTATCGCATCATAACTAAGTGAAAGAAGCAACATTTCTAGCAATGTGACGTCATTCCGTTAATCCCATTTATATTATTTAAACATCGTCTGCGTAGTATCCATTCGATTTGACCTGGAAATTTAGATATAAAGGGATTCACTTTCATTTCTATGTGACGCAAATTATAGCATTTTTATATAAGAACTAATTTTGAATTTAATTCTTAATTTTTACGTTACAATGAAATGTTTATCAACAATATTCTAACAACAAAAAGTACAAATTTCATTGGCTCTCATAGGCAAATAAAAACCTATCATTTTATATAGTTATCTTCATATTCATATGTTTGTCGATATGAATGTGTGTTTCTGTTTCATACAAAACTATGTGGTTTGTCATAAATTTCCTTCATTTTGGACAACCTTTATTACTACCAACAAAATTAGCACTGTTGCTGTCAAAACCTCTGCTTCCTATTCTACCACGTAATAGGGCAAGATCTATTAACGTTGCTAATCAACGTACTGTAGTAATACAGTAATGTAATTTAGGGTTAAACTTATATGTCACCATAAAAAATTTGAGCAAATTTAATATAAGACGATGCAATTAAAACGACACTTCATCTTATATCATTTCGAAGAATTGGACGATGGTTGATCAACTGCCGGGTAGTCCAGAATGTTTAATAACCAGGAGAATTTCTTCGAAACTATTGTCAAATTTTCGCATTCTTATTTTGCACACGCTTTCACATCTGATTGATGTACAAATGAGGTTTAATGGAAACAAGTATAAAAACTGAATATTGTTATAATATACTAATAATAGAAATATATAAATACGCCAATGACTGAAACTGAGCTGTGACGAATTTCGAGAGTTATTAACGAAAAAAAATCTTTGTTTAAAAGTAATATATTAATTTTACCGTAGCAAAGCACGGACACACTTGCTAGTAGCTAATAAAATGAAATTGGGACCACAAAAACAGATCGTATCAATAAAAAAAACCTCTTTCATATGATGAGGATTCCATCATATATAGTTCAATATGGGGTCAATTTGTTATACTAACAGATTGTGGAGTCATAAATGATTTTAAATGTGCCTATTTTATGCGTATTTATATAAAAATATATTCTTTAGAGAAAACAAAGGAAACTTTTCAATAGCGAACTGTCAAATAGCAGAGAATAATGGGTCACCCAGAAGGAACATGCTCCGCCTCCGTTTATTTTATTCCCAACAGGAAAACTTTCAAAAAAAATTCTTCTGCTTGAGATAAGAATTCCATTTTTGTCGGTGCTAGTACAGGTGGATGAACAAGAAATATTACAGAAGTCAAAGACTGCAGAAATGATCGGTGGGGAAAAATAAAGTTTAAAACTGTTCTCCGTTTTCGAAATGTTATTAATGTAAAAAACCAAGTCTGCTTGTGTGTGAGTGAGTAAAAAATACATTTATAGGTGTATGTGCGCGTGTGTATACATGCATATATCAAAATTATTGCCCCTAAAAGTGATATCTAAAATTTTCTTTTTAGCAGTTTTCATTTTTGATACCTAATTTACGAGAAGTAAAATGCCAGATAAAGGAGTGTTTCCAGATTTAAATACTTTTTACCCAACTCTCAAAATTAAAGCTGGAATAATTGCTTTTCCTTCTGTCCGCTGGCCCCATTTTCCAACAGTGGCAGAAAAATCATATTATTTCTACAATTATTAAATTACTGCCTCTGTGGTTTTCGAGATAGCTTAAATGATCACTTCAAGCCTCTTCCAGCTTTCCAATTTAGTTGGTAAGTGATGTGTTTGTGGTGGAAATTTTAAATATGTAATTTTTTAAATGAATTACTATAAAAATTCACCTTTTTTTCCTTACATGAGGGAGATATGAGACATCCTTAACCCTCTAAGCGGTTCGCACGTACAATTCCGCCGGTTGTTACGTACAATTTACGACCTCCAAAAACTTTCCGAAAATGAATGTATTCTACATTTCTGACAGTGCTTTCCCCCCATGGAGTTTTGAGGTAGGAGGGTCATATCAATTGTTTAAGAACTGCACCCCTCTTTGACTGGCATTTATTGAGGGATGCACCCCTACCCCCAGAGGCACAAAGACGCTGATAGCTTGTCATGGCTTTGTCAATCTCTATTTCGAAGTATTTCGTTTGCGGTAACAGATGTATCTCTAATTGCACCACTTAAATAGCTTGGATGACTTTCGTAAAAAAATATAAATAATTCTCTCACAGAGTATTTTTATTCGTACTTTTAGAACCCATTATTTCTTATGGAATGATCTTCGAGACTCGGCGAGCTTTATGTGTATTAAAAATTAACAATCTATAATGTCTATCTATATATCTATTTATAACCGGAAGTAAAGGGACAATAACGAGGGTGGGTTTCCCGTATTCCAATCTAGTCGACAAAAGGTGAAGTAAAAAATCATAGAACACGTTGGTCGCTGACACAATAAAACTAGCGTAAATTTAGCGTATTTTTGGAGACTTATTTTCCTCTCTGTGTTCCACTCGGAGGGTTAAGAGTTAAAATACATAATTTTCAAAAATGTTATGAAAAAGACTGCGTTACTCATGTTTATAAGCTTTATTGATTGTTTAGACATCAATTTTGTTTATACTTTAGTAAGAGCCCATTAAACGAAAAATTTTTCTGTGCTTGGCTTGTTCCACTAATCATTTTCGATGGGGAAACTTTGCAATAAGGTCTCTTTTATCCATGACATAACTGTCAGGTACTTATGGAAACATAAAATTTCTCATGCTTAAGAATGTACAGATGTACAGTATAGTTTAAGGGGGAGATAATGGGACATATCCTATCCATCCCTTTAAGCAGCATTTCAATAAAACAGCTTATTTACTAGCAGTGTCTACTTTGAGGCTCAATTTAAGTACTGTTTTATTAAAAATATATTATTAAGTATATGAAACTCCCATACAAATGTTATCCCCAATCAGTTTCAAAACTTGCCTCCAAAATCAAATAGTTATATACTTTTGGAGATGAAAAAAGTTTTTCTCTCATATAAACTCTGGAAATACCTCAACTAAAACAATTCATAGTAACAAGTATGGGGCTAAGGGTGCTCCACCTTACGAAGAGTCATGATTTTTTTTTAAATATATTATAAATTGAACAGTTTTGATGGAAATGTAAGGAAAAAAACTATTTTAAAAACACTTGAAGCCACCATAATTAGATTAAATTAAAATTCCCACATGGCCAGTACGGAGATTCGATTTTGGAACTTCTAGCTCTGAATCCCGCTGCGCCGAACACAGAAATTGAAATAAATGTTTATATTAATCATAATTCCAGATGCCCCATCTATCCCTACATATCATGTATTAGTTTAATGTGTGTGTTTATACATGTCGTATGCATGTATGAGAAAAATTGGGTCCATTAAAAAGTGTGTGTGTGTGTGTGTGTGTGTGTGTGTGTTTGTGTTTGCAAATCCCTTACAGTTTCATTTATATATGTAATTCAAAACAAAAATCAGGGAGTATGCTAATTATCTTCCGCGAGGGTGTCCAAACATGGCTGCTCTGCAAACTCTGGCATTCCGGAAAGTATCGCTGTTTTAGAAATAAAATGTGAAAAAAAAAAAAAAAAACTTCTGTTCTCACTTCCCTGTGTGTTCGACTCCGAGGGAGAGGCTAATAAAAAGTAAAAATATTGTTGGCAACGTTACCTCATTTTTCTCCTTTTTGCGGCACGGAATTTTAGAGAAATATATATGCGAAATAGAATAAATGCATATTAATATGTATATCTTTGTGTATGATTATTTATGAGTGCCAAACTACAAATCACTGAGTAGAGTGATATGCAGGAGATGCGGTGCCGTAGTCGAGAACGTGGGTTCGAATCTTATTCTTATCATAAATGGTCTTAACCGGTGGAAAAAGTCCAATAAATCCTGGACTTTTAAATTTAGGGCACGTAAACACACAGATACATGTATATATGTGTGTATGTATAATATGTGTATAATGTGTGTATGTATATATGTATATATAACTGTATATATATATGTGTGTGTGTGTGTGTGTGTATATATATGCGTGTGTATATATATGTGTGTATGTATATATATATGCGTGTATATATATATATATACATATATATATATATATATATATATATATATATATATATACATGTGTATATATATGTGTGTATCTATATATGTGTGTGTATGAAATTATTTTAAGTCCCTCGTAGATTAAAACAGTAGACATTTCCGAAATAATTCTAGTCGGAATAATAAATAGAGAAAGGGGTAGATTTCCCTCCCCTACGTGATGAATTGATTTAATCTCGCTGCCAGACACGCTTGGCATCTTTTCAACAAAGCGGTGAAAACCCCCAGCGGGGCCATTTTCACGCTGTTTCGCTTAATATGCCACAGTGACACCTTCCGGGATTTTTCTGGCACACAACGGAACGGGATTATAAGTGGGTACTTAAGTATAAATATATATACACACAAATACTTATTACTGAGTTTAGAGAAAAATATATCATTACAAAATACGTTAACAGTATTTATCGTTTCAAGTACCACTGATTACACACGCACACGTATATAAATGCATGCAAACACATGTACTTATTAAAATATACATACAAGAGCGGTGTTTGTACCGGAGAGAGAAAGTAGTTGCAGTGTTCCCTTAAGGAATGTTTTAGACATGTATGTAAGGATTACTGCATTCATTTCGAGATACGATTTCACTCTACAGAGAGTTCCTCGCTATGTCCCTGTAGAATATTTATAAACTCAAACCTATTTCCTGCTTTACTTTTTAGAACGTTTTTTATAGTATATGAAAATACTCTACGAGATATACGAAATGTTTAGTTTGGAGCACTAAGATTCTTCCTGTGCTTTCTGAAGGGCTCTCCCTATTTCCCCTGTTTTGCTACACTAAGGCTATGGAGACCGGGATACAGATGCATTATAGACACCGTGGTTTTTTTGTCGCCAAATTTGGCGATTTTATTAGGCGATGAGTGAATTGGAGTGTTTGCTCTGACTTTGGTGGTAAAGTATGGCAGCTCTAATGTGTTCTTGCACCCCCATTGGTGCACGTGAATTCTGACGTCAGTACCCTGCACTATTCGAGAAATTTGCATCTTAGCTGTTCTTTTGGTTTACAGTCCCCTAGGTCAGGTTGTATTTTTTTTGTTCGTAATTTTGTTTGTATTTTTCAGGTGTAATTATTTCGGTTCTTACTATTTTTGAGATTGTTAAAAGTACCAAGATATTCTAAATCAAACAAGATACTTTGGAACATATTGTTTTTGCTCTTATCATTTTCTAGGATTTAGTAATTTAGTTATTTCGATTCTTACTATTTTTGAAATTGTTAAAAATTATCAGGATATTCTAAATCAAACAAGATGCTTTCGTTTGGAACATTTTGTTTTTGCTCTTATCATTTTCTAGGATTTAGTAATTTAGTTATTTCGATTCTTACTATTTTTGAAATTGTTAAAAATTATCAGGATATTCTAAATCAAACAAGATGCTTTCGTTTGGAACATCTTTGTTTTGTTCTTATTTTCTGGGATTTAGTTAAGTTGTTGAAGAATGTTTGTGGAGCTACCCTTTCCGATTTTCATCTGTTATTAAATTTATTTTACATTTATTTTACTAGAAGGGGGATTGAGGGGGAAACCCCCCTCACATGTTAGATTTTTATAATATTAATGCTTATTAAAATCCTATATATTGTGTTTATTCTGTTGATATATATCATAAATATTACTAATCTGTTATTTATTTTTTAAATAACGTAAAAAATGATGATTATTATGCTAATTTTACTTTAACAATGCTTTAAATTGTTAATCTGTTTTTTTTTCTTATAAAGTTTAGTTTTGTTAATGCTGTGATTGAAATATGCCATGTGACCGCCGCCGTGTTTTTATACTTGGCGATTTTTTAAAACACGCGTTTTTCTGTTGGTCGTCAAAAAAAAACATGGCAGACGGGGCCGGCGTCTATAATGCATCGGTTCCGAGACCGGGACCGACTGCTCAAAGTGGATTACGAACGGATACGTACATACATGCCAGGAGTGGATTCCTCAAGAGAGCTGTATACAAATATAATATAAATTAAAATACAGATACAGATTGTTTAGACACTCCGAGATCAGGAGAAAATGTTAGGCTACCATGCTTAGAGGTTTATCGCCAAGTTGGCGAAAGCAACCTGTTCTTCATTCAAGCCATTTTATATTATTATCCAAATCTCCTTGAACAAACATTTTCTTATATATTAAATGTATGTACTGCTTAGAAAATTAGGTATAGTGAACCATTAATGATTCAGTGTGGCTAATTTTTAATAGTTTGGAGCAGTCCACTTTGCAAACTGTTGAGGGATTAGTTGCCCATAAGTATAAATGCCCGGTTTGTAAGTGGTCTGGATAAATTATGTACGAGTATATAATTCCATTTCAATGGCGCCGTCTGCTTCAATTAAAATCGCCAAAAATGGCATAATACAATGTTCGGTGGGAATGCCTCTGTGTTTAAGTAAACATTACTAATAAGTTTGCCAAATTTGTACCCTATTCTTAAGTATTACCAACAATTGTATCATTAATGTTGTAAAAATATCATAAAAAGTTATTTTGAATACTATAATCTTAAAAGCATTAATACAATAAAGAAAAAAGAGTAAACTTTATATATCCAAAAATTATATTTAAATTTACAGTAAAAATTTTCATTCTGCTAATTTACATCTCTTATAAATTCTAGAAATAAGCATAGAAGTGCACCAAATATAAAAATAAATAGTGGGGTCTTAAAAGTTTAATAAATATTCCCATACAGACATAATATATTATATATATATATATATTCAATACTCATACTTTTTAATAGTGAGGAATTGTTGAACTTTCTAATGATAAACACAAATTCTTACATACTTACAAAATTTTGAAACTATTTGATCTAATTTTTTTTTTAAATAATTTTGATCAACCTTCAAGTCTAAATATATGAAATAACTAAAATTAAATTATTCCAAGCAGTTGAAATTTTACTGTCCACAAGTTGAGCAGCATTTTATTTCATGCACTTCATGGAGTCTATCGTTTGTTTGTGGCTTAAATTTATTACTTTGATTCTATTGGCATTTTGGGTGCTACTCCACTGTAACTGAGATATTTCACAGGCGACATTCACGTCATAATGACGTCAGAAGTCGTTTCATAATTTCTAAGAATAAATGTAAAGGTGCACCAAATTTAAAAATCACTAGTGGACTGTACTTAAGTAAATCACTTAGTTGTTGTATTTAATCATGAATGATTTAGTTATTTAAGTATAAAATTTCAAATTATATAACGTATAGCAACGAGTTAGCTTTTATTTAAATATTGGCAATTGTGACATATAAAAATATTGATGGAATATGGCGACTTTTAATTTATTTAAAATGCAAAATATTGTCAAGTATAAAAATTATATTTACGAAATAATAAAAATGTAATTTAAAATATCAAAACCTATAACAATAAATTAGTTTTTGTTTAAGAAATGGCAACTGCGAAATATAAATTTGATAGAACACGGCGAATATATAATTACTGAAAACAAAACTTTCGCCAAGATGATAAAATAGAAAAATAATGCTTTTCTAAAAAAGATGAGCTCAGCTTTTAGCAGGTGCAAAAATATTCGTACATACATGTAGATTTTTAATAAATATACTAGTTGCTTCGCATTCAGCTTTTGGTCTGGTTATTAAAATATTTCCCTTTAAAACTTCAAAAATGGTTTAAAACGACTGTTGAAGATAAATATATTAATATAAATATTGAATAAAACTCGTATGCTGTAGATATTTGATGACAGATATTTTAATGTTTATGTTGATGTCCTGTTTGCACTGTGTTACGCGCGAAAAAGGTTCGCGCCAAACAAAAATCGCCAATTTCGCCAAGGCGTCACCCTCAAATATACTTTTAACGTTTTTATTTCTTATCCGATTTTACACTACCATTTACAAACGCCGCGATTTGGCTAACGTTTTGTTCGCCAAAGGCAAAATAGTTGGATGACTACGTGTATTGCATATGTTCCTATTTAGCCTAAATTTCAGTTAGATTAAAGAATAGTAAAAGAATAATCAAAAAATAAACAGGATAAGTTTACAGAAATCCTATACTCAATAAAACTACAATAAGCTACAAATAACCAAGAACAATTGTATTATCTGAAAACACATTATAAACGTTAATCAAAAGTAGTTTACGTTCAATATTGTTTGCATTTCATAGTTGCCATTTCTAAAATGAAAATTTATTTGTTCCCTGTACATCATTTGTTTATTTTTTTCTCTGGCGCATAAAATTTTTAAATAAAAGACCAGTTTAAAATAACAAAATCTATAAGCATATGTTAGTTTGTGTGTTAAAGAAATAGCAACTGTGAAATACAAACAAAATTTTCATAGAAAGTGGTGAGTTTAAAATTACTGAAAGTCAAAATCTCGCCAAGATAATAAGATAAAAAAATATTTTTCTATAATTTAGAGTTCAGCGCTTAGCAGATGCAAAAATAGTGTCACATACATACATATATATTTTCATAAATATATTTCTTTACACTTGAATTTTAATAGCGTACAATTTTTTTTAGTTATTTGGAATACCAAAATATCAGTCGATAATAAAGCCAACGTAGAAAATCACTGTCATTTTTTGACGCCAACTCAACAATGACATGCGCGTGCCACAAAATTAAAGCTGCATTTTGGTCGGTTTTTAGTTAACACATTGTGTGCTGGTCTATTTTGCAGCGAAACTATACCGGGAGCTGGCGTTTTGCGCGTCAATTTAATTATTCAGTTAAATCTCAATAGACCGAAAATTATTTCATTTTTTAACCCACTTTTATATTTTATATTGAAATATATAAACAAATATATAAGTAGAAATATATAAACAACAACCATAAGATTTTTGTAAACAAAAAAATTATTTTTAGTGGATCAATTTATTATAGCATCGTAAATATGAAAAATCAAATAGAAATAGCACTATATAGTTTTAATTTTTTCGAGTTATGTTATGAGCATTTTTACATTATAAAAAAATGAAAAGAGCAATCATAAAACTAATAATGTAAAACTAGTTTTTATTTGTATCTATTTTTCCAGAATCTATGTAGTAGACAAGAACATTAGGCTTCGTTTTCCTGTATATACCTTAAATTTTGTACCCACCAACAAACCATGTTGTGACACTAACCCGTACTAGTACGTGTTCCCCACTCAAGTATCTATCGTTAGAAAACCTACTAGTACGTGTCCCGCACTATAATATCAATTGTCAGAAAACGTATTGTACGTGTCCCGCGCTCAAGTATCAATCGTCAGAAAACGTACTAGTACGTGTCCCGCATACAATGTGTTAATAGCGTAGAAACTTTGTTATTCGGAATATCAAAATAGCCAAAGATAATAATGCCAACGTTCAATAACAGTGTCATTTTTTGACGCCAACTCAACAAGGAAATGCGCGTGCAGCAAAATTGAACTAGCATTTTGCTCGTTTTTTTCGTTAATATCTTTCGAACTGATTGGAATATCGGAACGCGGATGATCGAAATGACATCCCTGGATTGTTTCGCACCTTTTGGTACCACCTTTGGCGCTCTTCTGTGATCAGAGGTTCTCAAGTAGATAGACGCACATATATACATACATACATAGTTACAATCCGATTTTAATATATAAGGAGATACCTTTGGCGTCCTTTTGAGCCTAGAGGTTATCGAGGAATAGATGCACATACATATATAAAAACATAATTATAATCAGATTTTCATATATAAGAAGATGTTTAAACAAGACAAGATGCAGACAGAAACAAAACAATATAATGAATTCAGCATTAGATAAATTAAATAATAATTCGAAATTTGAAAAGGGGCTGTTGTCACAAAGAACCTTTACCGAATTTCATACCTCTTAGTTGTACATAGGTTGTACCACGCACTGTTGTTTACATACATCCACATTAAACATTTTATGTATCAGATACACACATATATGCATACAACTATTTGTTCCTTCATAAATATCTGCATATATAAAGTCCCGAATACAATACATGGTGTATTTAATTTTTTCCATATAAATATTTATACTTGTATGTATACACTAACTTTCCCGGAGTCATAATTAGCTAGCGAGGTCGCTATCTCTACTAATTTCTGAGAGAGCGGTATTTTCTGGGAACATCTTTGATGCAGACTCCCCTAATTGCTTCCTTATCGCTCCGACCTTGGGGCCCCGGTTTCCTTTGTCGACTAGAGATAAGGGGTAGGGGATGTTTCGCAACATTTCCCTCCCCCCTCCCTTTCACACCGGCCTTCGTGACGTCAC
>CM063500.1:123828858-123841358 GCA_032207245.1 Pardosa pseudoannulata | reverse complement strand
TGCTGAATTGCATGATGTTAATGTTCTGGCCAACTAACTCCCCGGATCTCAATCCGATAGAACACATTTGGGAAGTCACGGGACGGCAGCTCAGAGTTCAAAGACCACCCCCCCCCATTCGCAATATCTCGGATTTGCTTAACCGTTGCTTAAACATCTAGTATAATCTGTCTCCGACCATCTGCCAAGGACTTGTGGCATCCATGCCAAGGCGGGTTGAAGCCGTGTTGCTCGCCGAAGGTGGGTCAATTCGTTATTGACAGGTGGTCATAATTTTTTGGCTCGAGTGTATAATATAGACCACATGAGGGGAAGTCATTACATGTTTACAACAAAATTTCAGGCATACATTGTTCTACAAGATGTCTCGTTTTGTCATTTAAATGTTTAACAGCTTGTGAACGTGCTCTCTTCAACAAATCCCAAACAGTTCTTATTGAAAGAGACAAATAGCAAGTTACTATCTAAATATCCCGACAGGTACTCATAATAGTTTCAACTCATCCCTCTACCGGTTTATGCAGTATTCCATATTATCCAGTATTTTTTAACATTCCTTTTATATACCCTTTTGCAAATTCCCAACAAAGAAACAGGATAAAGAAACATTTTGTAGCGTTTTATTTCTCTTACGCAAGTCTTTTTTCTTCACACCAACTTGAAGGAAACCGATTTCGAGAGGAGGAAATTTCTAATAATCCTTTTTAAAACAAAACACTTTTTTGCTCCAGGTTGTCCATCACTATCGTGTACATTTGTATGTTTCTCTTTAATGTGTGTGCATACACACATATACCTCCTTACATATGTATATATATATATATATATATATATATATTATATATATATATATATATATATGTGTGTGTGTGTGTGTGTGTGTGTGTGTGTGCTTGTGCATAGTTATGAGTATTTATATACCTGTATATTAAACATAAGTGTAGCCATCTAATTTAGTAAACTAGTTTAGTATATTGGATATATTTATATCCCCTACATAATAATAGCCTAAATTATCAGCCCGTCTGTCCTCGAATTTATAAAGCGGTTGAACTCGGAATGGATAGGAGCTATCCCTATTGGATTCTTGATGAGTTAGAGTTAGGAAAATTCAAAGCTTGTAAAGTTTATCTTCTAAACTATCGATCCGATTCTTAAATAAATTGGTATAAATAGGCTTCATATCACAATGAAAAGTACTGTCGGGTTTAAAAGATTCAAAATCCCCACCTTCCCCCCCTTTTCGAGCGATTAATAACTTACTTCAAGCCACAATTTCTCCGGTTGAGAAAAGGTGATTTTATCAATTTATCCCATAGTAAATAGGTAACGTAACATTTATTCTAGCATTATGACGTCATTGATTTAACAATCTCATTTAATCATCCCTTTTTTTAAAATTATTTAAGTATCGTCTGCATTATTATAATACGTTTCATCACTGAACTTAGGTATTACGTAAATAATTTTATTTTATATTTGGCTTAAATAATAGAATAGTTACATATGTGATAATTCTAAATATAATCATCGATTATATTTTGTTCCAATGAAAATTTTATCACCGGTATTCACAACAAATTCTTTTCACAAAAGTCTGAGGGTAGTCTCACTAAAGTCGTTTAACGGCTAATCGCGATTAATCTCTGTTTTAACGGAGAATTGCGTCTCGCCATTGGTTGGCGCCACGGGTTAATCACGGTTATCTGTTAAATGACTTTGATGAAACCATATATCAAGAAAACATCTGTTTAATTGTCTACGAATACAAATATTTATACAAATAAATATTTTCTATTATACAAATATTCTATTAATACATTTTTTTACCTGCCTCATAGGGTACTTTATACTTTTGAAAAAATAAAAATTTTACTGATCCCGTCATACGACGGGCTATATGCTAGTAGTCATATAATAGTGTTTATACACTCTTAGGTGGGAATGTGTTTATATACAAAAATATATAGATGTATATTACCGAATATACATATACGCGCATCTATTATTGCATGTAAGTATGTGTGATTGCAGGCACACATTATAACCCCCTCGTGTGATTCCCTCCCAAATGGAATAAAAATAAGGTTTTAACCTCAATAAGTCACTTTTCTAAAGATTTTTCGTTCCATTCTTCCATCGACAGAAATGAAATTCTTAACAAGAAAAGAAATTCGAGCGGAAGAATTTTAAAAGAGCTCTCTTGGGAAGGAATAAAATAAAATAAAAGACTCATTCGTTCCAGGTTGCCCATTACTCTTGGCTACCTCACGTTCCAATGCTGAGCATTTTTTTTATGCTGCTTTTGAACAGGCGCTTATTTTTATATGGCATTTCAAACATACATATTATATATCCATGTACGCATATATATGGGTGTTAGCTACATTATATATATATATATATATATATATATATATATATATATATATATATATATATATATATATAATATATATATATAATATATATATATAATATATATATATATATATAACATATATATATATATATATATATGTGTGTGTGTGTGTGTAATAATATCAATATCTAAGCCCTAAAGCCTATTCCAAAATTATACCTTTTCCCCATTCATTATTCTAGATCTTAATTTCTTCTCTTTATATTAACCATATTTCCCAGTCATCCAATTTAAACAAGGTTTTCTTTCCGTCAGCCGAACCCCGAAATTCTTTCTATGATTCCCAAAACAGAAAATGATATTGCTGGCATTTTATAATGAGGATGCAATAACTCTCCCAGGAAAATTTGTAGCGATCAGAAATAATGCTCCTCTGAAACGCCACACTTTAGCAGATGGCTCTATTCAAACGTTATTCTCTAAAAGCAATTAAAACACTTGCCTCAGCATTTTCCCACACACGTGTTTTAGTCGTCTCTCGCAGAAGGTTGGCGTTAGAGAGAGAGCGATCTGACACCGTCCGGTTCAGACGTCTCTGGATTCTGTGCTATTTTGATCGGATGAAATAAAAGTTACGTTCGGCCACGACGATTATGTGTTTATTTCGAACAGACGATTAGCGGGACACTTGGCAGCCCAGCATGCCCGGGCTCAAGAAAATAATAGGGGTAAATTTCAAAAGAAGTATTCAAGTGCAAAAGTTCGGGGCTGGTTGGTTCCCCCTGGACGATTACACATAAATATATATGTAATATATATATAACATATATATATATATATAATATATATATAACATATATATAATATACATATATAATATATGTATGTATATATATATATATATATATATATATATATATATAATATATATATAACATATATATAATATACATATATAATATATGTATGTATATATATATATATATATATATATATATATATTTGAGGGGGTGTAAAATAATGAAATACGGAAATATTTCTTCATTATAATTTACCGAAAAAAATTATCAGCAACTGCGAAAAGAGGAGACCAAAATTTTGTGCCAAAAATCAGATTTATTTAGCATCAAATACGCGTCTGTCAGCTAAAAACGTCACACAACTATATTTTAAAATAGTTGGGATGGGATGATCAGTCAATGAGAAAGTTTAAGAGAAATCACAAGTATTTTTTTTTTCCTTTACATAAATTTCATCAAAAGAAAGGGAAATTTTGGCATTCTAAATTTGGTCGTCAAATTTGACGAATTGAGATTCTACGCGACATTGTTGGAGCAAATTCTGCGTCAGTGACACATTGTGTGGGTGTGTTATATGTATATATGTGTATATATGTATAGTAATATGTATGTTTAATTATATATGTGTGTGTAAATGTTAATGTATGTTATACATTAATATTATATATGTATATATAATGTATATAAGTATATATGTATATATAATGTATATAAGTATATATGTATATATAATGCCTATAAGTATATATGTATATATAATGCCTATAAGTATATATGTATATATAATGCATATAAGTATATATATATATATATATATATATATATAATGTATGTAAGTATATACGTATATATAATGTATATAAATATCTGCATATTTATATATATATATAATTTATATAAACATATACTTATATATATAATATATATATAATGTATATAAATATCTATGTGTATATATATTGCCGCATAAACAAGCTTAGGCAACGAGCTCAGTGGTCGAATGGTCAAAGCACGCGATCCAGACCCGAAGATTGTGAGTTCGATGCTTGCTATGGCGGTTGATCCAAAGTATGGATTTTTAATTTAAAAATGTTATTTATTGTTTCCTTACGTTCGTGAATATTCTAGATCTTTCTTAACATGCAAATTAGTTATTTCTCGAATATTCCGCTCGGGTATAAAAGCTGATACCCACTAGTTGTAGGCAACTTCCCAATCTTGTAATGTTGCGAGTTGCTACTTAGCGTTAATAAATTCTTCTGTTAAGTTAAACGGTGTGTTCATTCGAATCTTCGTGACAATATATATATATATATATATATATATATATATATATATATATATATATATATATATATATATATATATATATATATATATATATATATATATATATATATATATATATATATATATGTATATATATATATAATATATATAAACATACACGTATATATATAATATATATATAAATATATACTATATATATAATGTATGTAAATACATATGTATATATATACATAGTTATATACTTTTAGAGTTATTTATTTAAATACATCTATACAAAGATTCAAATATACTATAAACAGTGCCGATTCACATAGAGGAAAACGAATTATACGGATATTCCTTGATATAAAAAAATATTTCTTATAAGTGAGTTCTGTATAATGAACTACCATTGTATGAGTATACATATAAATATGTCTGTAATACTGTATATATTTCCACTCATATAGACGTAATTAGGTGTATAAAATTTCCTTGAACCCATATATACGTACATGCATCTCGTATCAAGAATTTGTGCGTATAAAATTTTTTTTCTATATATGTGTGGATGACGCACACATTAATGAAGAACATATCCTAAACAGAAAACAAATCCTAAATGAAGGGCGTTTTTAATTGCATTTTACCCTCTCCGCTGAAAGGCCTCTCCGTCCGACAGAAATGAAATTCTTAACTCGAGTGGAACAAGTTTCGAATGTCTTTGTTGAGTGGCTCGTTTGTTTTCGGCGGGGCTCTGTTTCTCGGAAAACAGGCATGCCTGTATTAGAGTCGCTGTAAAACGAAACTGCTCTTTGCACCTGTCCTTTCCACTGACTGCCAATTCATATGCGCAAAGCCAGGGTCGTTTTGCATAAACGTGGACAGAAAATAACACGCTGTTTTGCATGTTAGTATGCTAATGTATAGAAATAGTGATATAGAAATAGTGATATATATATATAGATAGATAGATAGATAGATAGATATAAGAACTAGAAACAGTGACCACACTTTAATACAGGTAATTGGGGTTTCCAAAGCTTATATTTATTTCGAAATTAATATTAGATTTTATATTAACCCAAGAATATAAATAATTTTGTAAACACAGTCCATATATTAAAAAAAATATAACGGCATCTAAGATAAATTTGGGGGAGGTGCAAAAGAGGAGGTCTAAACTAAACTTATTTTATGTATTTATATATGTATATATACATATATATATGTAGATATATATAAATATATATATATATGTATAAATATATATATTTGTATATATACATATATATATATATATATATAGATATATGTACATATATTTTTATATATGTATATATTTTATATTATACATATATTACATATATATGTACATATATTTATACATATATATATATATGTATACATTTTCATATATATATATACATATATATATATATATGTATATATATATATATATACATATATATGTATATATACATATATATATACATATATAATGTATATATACATATATATACATAATATAAATACATATATATATATACATACATATATATATACACATATATATACATATATATACATATATATTTATATATATACATAATGTATATATAACATATATATATGTATAACATATATATAATTATGTATATATACATATATATTCATATATATACATATATGTATATATACATATATATATGTATATATACATATATATACATATATGTTTATATACATATATACATATATATATATATATATATATTATATATATCTGTATATACATATATATACATATATATATATATATACATATATATATGTGTGTATATATATATATATATATATATATATATATATATATTTGTGTGTGTATATATTTATATATGTGTGTGTGTGTGTGTGTGTGTATATACATATATATATACATATATATATATATTATATATGTATATGTATATATATATATATATATATATATATATATATATATATGTATATGTGTGTATATACATATATATATATATACATATATATATATACATATACATATATATATAAATATATGTGTACAGATAATCTAACACAGCGTAATAATGAATTCGAGCTAATTACTACAGTGTGTTTCAAAAATGACCGGTATACTTGAAAAACCAATAAAAACTGAACGGACAGTGATAGAAATACAGAGTTCATTGCAATAGGCTTGGGACAATATTGAATTTTCAGGCAGCCAAACGTTCAATATTGGTTGCAAAGTTCCACAATAGATGACGCTCCAGTCTGGAAAAATCTAAACTCCGATATTTCCCAGGTATCCACCATGCACAGCAATAATAGGGCGTATTCTCAGAACGAGATTATCAGAAACCCGTGTAAACGTCTCAGACGGGGTGGCTCCACGTGCAGAACAGATGTACTGCTCCAGTTATTCAACTGTCTCTGGATAGTGGCGGTACACCTGGTTTTATAAAAGTAACCACAGAATAATATCGTAGTTAAGATTTTTCCAGGCGCCATCTGTTGTGGAATAATGTAACTAAATGTAAATAATAAATGTAAATAATAAAAAATATAAATAATAATGTAAATAAAGTTTGTCTGCCTGAAAATTTACTATTGTCCTAAGCATATTGAATAAACTGTGTATTTCTGTCACTGTCCGTTTCGTTTTTATTGACTTTTCAAATATACCGGTCATTTTTGAAACACTCTGTGCTTACTAATATTCTACAAAAATTCTTCACTTTGCTTTGGGTACGACCAAGGAACTGGATCTGATAAATCAGATCCAGTTGAGATACCAGCAGTAAATCGGAGCAGGTTGTTACACTAAGTAAACTGTTACAATCGAATTAAAATTTAACTACAAGTATAAACGCCTTTAGGAGAATATCTGACTAGATAGTGGCACTAAACTAGTGATGGCAAACCCATGGCCCATTGGTCAAACACCAACCAGTGAATGTTTTTATGATAACTCAGGTGCTGATTCTTATAATCTTGTATTAAAAAACTGAGAATGGACAATCAAAATCAATGTATAAATGTACTTTAATGAAAAAATAATTAAAATAACATTTATAAAACATGTATGTAGTAATTCTTGGTAACATCTCACTGATCTATTGCCTTTTCAGTGAATTAAAAAAATAGGAATATCAACTCTCAAGTTTTCCAATAAACAAATTTTTATTATTTCCAAAATACGGGTATTCATTTTACCAAACTCTCTCCTCATTTTCACGTAACATTCATTAGTAACCCATAAACTAGTATTAAAATATAATTAACAAAATTTGATCATGTTCTCAAAAAGGTGCACCATCTCTGCACTAAACCCTATAATTCATCTCACCATTAACCGAAAAGTTTGTAGTCATTAGCAAGGAAATGGCTTGGGTTTAAAAGTAATTTTTATGTTATTTACTAATTTGTTTCTAAATGTTATTTTTTAACTGTGGAGGAACGCTTAAAGGTATTTGTAAAATTTTCTACTGCGTGAAAACATGGATTTTATATAAATTATCAGAGACTTGAAATTTCTATAGAATTGTATGGTACTACATATTATATAAATATATAATATAGACCCCCATGAGGGCAGGTTATCACTTGTTTACAACAATATACATATATATATATGAATACATGTATATTCTTACTGTTTATAGTATTAATCTTATATTCGTATATCTCAGCATGATTATGCATGTCTGCTTTAATTTAGCTGGGGTAAAATAGCAATATATCGATCTTCCGCGGGGGTTGTAACCCTTGGAAGACCGACTACGGGCCTTCGGATAACTGTCTATGTGGTTTCGAATTTTTTCCATAAGAGTGAAGTTACAGAAGAATGAACGCTGAAGAAAAGAGCAACATCTGTGATCGACTGTCCTGTTCCGCCGGAGTGCTGCGCCCATAGCACGCCAACGTTCAGAATCTTCCATTCATCTTCAGGAAGTTATAGAAACTCGTATGTCTTGAAAACAAATTGTTCGAAATTTTTAAACACCTTCTATCAGCGATTACAACCAACTTCTGTAACTCTTCATAAAGCTGACATCTTGTAAAACTGACCTTTTTGCATATTTCTTGACATGAAAGCGCGATTGGCTATTAACCAGTAACGTGCGGTAGGTTTTCATGCACGGTGTGCAGAGAACATGGATTTTCCAATAAATCTTTAATTATTGAGAGATCTGAGTTCTCCATTCGGAAACGGGTTATTTATAATGAATACAAATTTAAAAAATACAATAAATAAACTATTTACCAACGAGTAGTCGAGTTATAACTATAAAAACAGCTAAACTTATGAGAATTCTACTAGCACTGAAGCAAAAAATCATGTCTTTTGTTGTATGGTGTCATATCGGCATCGAAAAAGCAATGCTTCGGGTTTCCACGAAAAACTTAAATGTTCAGCAAACGTAGTACCACACGGCGCCCGCCGATGTGGTGCCTATTCGGGATGCTCATGGGTGCCGACAAACCGAACGTCTATTCCACGTGCAGAAAATTTCACTGCACGCTGGCACAATAGAACGAACAGTTTCTTGTTCGGTCAGGGGATTAAATTATATTTATTAATTGTTTTTAACATTTGGAATCATATAGTCTGCGAAAAACATCTTGACAATTTTTAAACACAAAACCAGGGATATGGTGTTACATAATATAACTTATATACTGTCTGAAATGAATGGTAAAATTTGGAATGTTCTGTTTAAATTCGTTTCTTTGAAACAAAACAACATTGTTTTTCAGCTAATTATTTCAATAAATATAATACATTACCGAAATTAATTTACCACACTAAAACATTTCACTTTATATTGATGAAATACTTTTTTTATATTTCCATCAAAAGAAAATCTCACAATATATAAATTTAAACATGAACCGTCTGCAAAGTCGTATGGCCAGTTAATCCGTTAAAAAACCAAAATCGTTTCAGTCCCCGCTCTAATGCAACGCTTAATAAACCGTACCTTCGGATGATTCTGAATGCCAAGTGCAGGAAAAATAGCTGCACTTGCCTCAGTGCCATAGTATGTTGTTCTTATCCAGTAGCCCATACATATAAAGCGTGATTTTCAGTTTAGTGCGCAGTGCGTACACATCAGAACTTCCTATGTTCGTTTGCGCTCTACGTGGTGCAGCACCTAGTACCGCACGCACTGTGGGAATACAAGCAAGCAAATCAACATAAAATTTGAATATATCATAAATAATATTTATTATATACCATATAAAGATAGGTAGACATAGGTGTAGAAAATTATTGTCCCTCATAATTTTGCAAGGGTGTACAGTGCACACCCTTCACATATAGACCGCACGCCACTGCTATTAACTAACCTATTTGCTTACTTCCATCTACCTCTGCAGCGAATTTCATCTCCTTCAATTCTTATTAGCTTCCGGAAATAAAGCATTTTTATCTTCGTGCTTAACTTTTGGAAATAAGTGAATAGTAAAAATAATATACCAATGTGTATAACAGTATAGTCCAATCCAAACACCTTTATTATGTAGCCACGATTTAACGTAATGAGACCACAAAAAGATACATAATAATAAAACCGGTTAAAATCCATTTGATAGGTGGTTGATTTTCATGTTCGAGCATCTCCTTTTCGGCTGGGAGCCCCAAAACAAAATTGCTAATCAACATAATTGTTTCACAAAAATTTCAATAAGAATGAAAGCTATTAGCACTCGACCAGCACGTGGTTACAGTGAAAATGGGGTCTCAAACTGAAGAAGCAAATTTTCGATGATGGATTGCACATTGATGCCAGTATCCATTACTTTGTCATCACTCAATCAACTTGAATTCCGGTTGACATATTTTAATTCTTCCCTATCTAAAGCGAAAAGCCAAAAAAAAATCCTTTTTTCACCTTTCTGACAGTGGTGAAAAAAAAAAATCTGTACCCGAGATTCTTTTCTCAAACTTTTTTTCGGAAATATTTTTTTTCCTTCTGGGTTACGCAGAAGTTTCTTTTTCTTGCAGTCATAGCACACGTAACTCTTTCCACAAAGAGTTTACTTTAATGCTTCTGTCTTTTTATAAAATTTTAAGTCATTTAAGTGTGTTTGTTTTTGAGATCTTTCACTTATACAGATATTACGACTTAAGTAAAGGGATTTAAATACACAAGTCACGTGTACATGTATAATATAATTACAAGAAAATCAGTAAATTTGTGTGTGTGTATATATATATATATAAAACAACTATTTCCTCTGGTCACGATAATTATGTAGCCCCTTTTCACTTTCCCGGGCTACTAGGCAAGGAGAAGCCTGATCATCTTAATTAATCTTTTAGAGAACGGCACAAATCTAATTTCCGAGTGGAACACACCAAAAAAAAAAGTCTATGCTTAAATAAAGACCAAATAACGATATTTACTTCACCCTTTGTAGACTGAAACAAAACCCACCCCACCCACAACATAAATAGATAAATAAAAAGACATTATAATTGTTAATATAATACACAAAATAAGTCTCGAAATTAAAGAAATAATGAGTTCTAAAAGTACAAATAAAAATATTCTTTAATAAAAATATATACAAAATTAAGCACAAAAATTAAATAAATCTATAAATTTATAATAAAAGCTATCAGCGTCTTTGTTAAAAAATTCCAACTAAAAAAAACTCAAAAAAAATATAATACAAAAAATTATTAAATATTAATCATTGGAGGTCAAAAACGTGACAACCGCTTTGAAGACATCATCGGTTTGGCGGAATTGTACGTGCGAACCGCTTAGACGGTTAAAACTTTATTTTAGAGCTGCTAAAAAGGACATATCTACTAGTCTACGACAGACAAGACAAAGACACAAAAATCACTGTGCTCGAGCAGAGGTGCACCCCAGAGCGAAGACAGAAAGAATTTTCCCACTTACTCAACAAGTTTAAGTGAAAACGCGGGCAAAAAGGAAAGAAAAAAGCGGAGCCATTGGTCAGCGACAGCTAGAAAACTGTTGAATAGACAGAAAATTGACATCTCTAGGATAGAAAGCTTTGGGAAATGGATCGAAAAAATTTTAAGTAGAGAAAGCATCTTTTATGAAGACATTTAGAGGCTGGGAAAAAGATTTTAAGGAATTAGAATGGGAGAGAGGAGGTTTTTAAAGAAATATTAAAGTGAAAAAATTGTGATATATTACATATATATATATATGGTTTTTTTATGTGCGTGTGTGTGTCTGCAACAAGGCGAAAATTAATCCGCCAGTCACATCGAATTAATACTTATTTGTCCTGGCTTGCTGGGCACGGAAAAGCATAATCTAGGGATCGTGGCACCATGAAATAGAACGGCACAAATCCCAGTCATGTTTAAATTTTACTGAAGACCTGCTAAAATGATATGCTTAAAGCTCAATAACAGACAATGGAATGACCATGAAAATACGTACTGGAATAAGTTTGGACCCCAATGCTAGACGCGGAGAAAATAAAATCTTTCCTAGGGAAACGGACACTTAGCGAATTTAACACTAAAAGTAATTTAGAGGAAAAACTGAGCCATTTGTCAGAAACTGCTGAAAAATTTGGTGAATTGACAGAAAATTTGAGATTGTTGCACAATAAGTTTTGGGAAATGGGTTGGAAGAATTTGAAGTCGAGGACACTCCTTTAATTAAGATATTTTGTGGCTGGGAAAATAGATTTGAATAATAAAGGAAAAGAGATTTTTAAGAGATATTATAGTATAATAAATTTGATATATATATGTATATATATATATATATATATATATATATATATATATATATATATATATATATATATATATATATATATATATATATATATATATAATGTATATATATATATATATATATATATATATATATATATATATACATATATATATATATATATATATATATATATATATATATATATATATATATATATAACATATATATATATATATATATATATATATATATATATATATATATATATATATATATATATATATATATATATATATATATACCTACAGAGAGAGAAAGAGACAT
>CM063500.1:123806358-123813858 GCA_032207245.1 Pardosa pseudoannulata | reverse complement strand
CACTGCATACCTTTATATACGTATATACATCAAAATCTCTAAAGAAAACACTTCTGTTTAAGATTCATTTCTTTAAACCCGACACTCATCTTTCTAATGTTGCATTCACCTCTGAAAGCCGACGAGAATTGGGATCCAAAAAAAAATATCAATTAATTTTAATGAGTTGTTACTAATTGAAAATAGAAGCATTCCCATTTTAACGGATTTCTAAGGAACGCGTTTCTGGAGTTCTATTATCTGCTTAGACAGGAATGCGAGCAAATATTTTAACAGACACCAGAAGCAAATATCAGCCTCTTACGAAAAAAATTGAGATTTGCCTCCTATTAATTAACTGAAGAATAGAATATGTATGCTGCATGGTAAAGAATCGCTTTTGGGCTTTCCTTTGAAAAAAAAGAAAAAGAATTATCTTGTTTTCCAACATGTATTTCTGTGAAAACTTATTTCTAATTCAGTTCATTTTCAAGCATTAAACCCAACATTAATTAAGAATGCCACTTTAATTAAGATATCATTAAAAATTATCGTAACTTTGACGATTGTGACAATTTGGTTGTTGATTTGAATGTATAATATCGATTGCGATATCAATTGTAATGCCCCAAAATAGAATGAATTTTAGAACTACAGGCGGAAAGAGTGTAGAAAAGAATATAGGGTATATAGGCTTTATGTAGAAAATAATATAGGGTATAGGTAATTAGTCCATCCTTATCATCTAAAAACAAACACACACACACACACACATATATATATATATATATATGTTTGTGTAAGTATATATATATATATATATATATATATATATATATATGTTTGTGTAAGTATACATATATATGTATGTGTATATATATTATATGTACTTATATATATTTTCGTATATATTTATTTACGAAGAAATTTTAGAACTATAGACAAAAAGAAACTATTTTATGTAGAAAAGAATATAGGGTATGGGTAGATAATCAATCCTTATTATCTAAACACATATACAGGGTGTAACAAAAGGTTGTTTACACACTTAACATGCTGGTCTGTCATATCACGATGAACAAGATTTACACATGGAACTTGTGTTCGAAAATGCAAACTGTGACCGCTAGAGTTCAATAATTGCAGGAAAATCGCTGCATCAGTAGAGGCGGACCGCCTCGATCCCCCGACCTGATTCCCCTGGATTTCTACCTGTGAGGACACATGGTGTCCATGGTGTACGAAACACCCGAAACATCGGACCTGGATCTTATCGCTAGGATCGTGGAAGCGGCAGCACGTGTCTGTGACACTGCTGGCCAATTTGAAAGGGTTCGTGAATCCATGAGCCGACGTTGTAAAACGTACATTGTGGTGAAGGGAAACAATTTTGAGCATTTGCTGTGACGTAATCGTCATCTGTAGTAAAAATCATATTAACACCGCTTTCGATATCAATTTTTTTCTCCTGCTCCACACTCGTGATCACAGCGCTCTAACGGTCGCAGTTTGCATTTTCATACACAAGTTCCTATGTAAATCTTGTTCATTGTGATATGACAGACCGGCATGTTAAGTTTGTTAACGACTTTTTGGGACACCCTGTATATGTTTGTGTGTGCATGTATATGTATGTATGTATATATATTATATTATATGTACGTATATATATTTATGTGTACATATATTTATGTTTATATATACATATGTATGTATATACTAGACGACCTGATACGAGATGTATATACTAGACGTTGTACTCTTTTAACGCTGTAAATTCAAAAATTGTAACATATTTTTAAATAAATTATAAATTGGACCGTTTTGATGGAAAAGAAGGGAAAAATATTTTAAAAATACTGGACGCCACCATGCATACAGTCGTCACAAACGTCATTAGATTTAATTAAAATTCCCACATAGCTTGTACGAGGATTCGATCCAGGGACTTCTCGTACTGAAGCCCGTTGAGCTGACCACTCCGCCACAGATACGTTGGCAGTGAAGGATTTCAAGCGGCATTGTAACAATCTCCCCCGTCCTCTTTACTGTCCCTGTCTCTCTCTCTCTCTCTCTGTCTCTATCTATCTATCTATCTATCTATCTATGTATCTATCTCTCTCTGTCTCTATCTATCTATCTTTGTATCTATCTCACTCTATCTCTATTTATCTATCTATGTATTTATCTCACTCTATCTCTCTCTATCTCTCTATCTCTATCTCTGTTTATCTCTACTTATATCTATCTCTATCTATCTATCCAGTGTAACCCAGTATAGCATGCAATCATCACCTCTACGTTGTAATGTAGAGTCAAAACCCGGACAGGCCAGTAAATGTTCTTTATTTCGTATTGCCTGTTTTACAGATGGGGAACAGACTAGGAGGTAAATAGGCCTATCCTGTTCAGATGTTCAAATAAGCAGTCACGTCCAGTTCTCAGCCTAAAATTAGCCACAACCTATTTACGGTTTCTGAGAGTGAACTATTAGAAAAAAACTGAGCTGATGCAAAAGTCCGCCATTTCAACAAAGAAACGAGCTCATTGATATATAGTGAAAAGTTGTTCATACGAAAGTCACTAATACGAAATATTCAATTATACAGATTACTTCTCGTTTCACGATGGATCTCCAATAAAACCTATGTAATAAATCATTCCCTTATACGAATATTCAGTTATACTAAACATTTTCACATGATTTATTCCTTTATATGAATATTCAGTTATACAGTGATCCCTCGTTTTTCGCGGTTAATGGGGACCCGAACCTTCCGCGAAAGCTGAAAAACCGCGAGGTAGGATTTGCCCCTAGGAAATATCGTGTATGCGGGTACACGAATGTTTTAAATATGAAAACGGTATTTATACTTTACACACTTAAGACAAAAATGACGACAGTATACGTATTTACTTAAAAGTGTCAGTGCTCATTAATAAGGTTCATTACAAAACCTTATCGAGTAATAAACATTAATCCACATTGCTTTCTGAAAGAGGCGAAGAGTCTTGTGTTGGTGGCGGAATAGAGGTTCTCACTCGACTCGCAGAAGTGTTAGGTTCACTCGGAGACTCTTCTGCTGTAAACGCTGACAGTAGAGCCAGGGGGCTATACCGTGGAGAGAAACAGGGTGATGGGTAGTTGTTGTCTTTGTTTTTCATTTTCCTTCAAAATTCCCCTGTACAAGGACATAACCCCGTCGACGCGATTGCTGTACTCTACAACTCGAACCCTGTTGTCGTCAATGTCTTGAGCAAATTCTTGCCATGTTGCACAATGGTTGCAGATTCTCCAGGGTAAGCCCATGCTTTTCAGTTTGTTCTTCGTCTTCATTTTCTTCTTTACTTGCAGACTTTGTCATCTCAAGAGCCCGTGGTATGTGCTAAATCAACTCATCTCTTTGTTTGTCAAGCAGGGATCCTTCTCTCTCGCGCATCAACATGAAACAACCCTCCTTTCCGTAATGTGGCTGCCGACAGGGTTGTATGTTTTCATTTATATTTTTTGATGAATATTTTGGAAAAACCCGCGAAGCACTGAAGCTACAAAATATGAAGCTCGAAGTGGCGATGGAACACTATACAAAATATTCACATACCTTAGCTCAAATGTGAGCTTACAGGGTAAAATGGATACCTAAATAAAATCTACAGACTGCTGCTATTAATCGTTATTTTAATGAAATAAGAATTTTTTCTACAATCAAAATCAGTAAAAAAAAAAGAAACAAATATACTATATAAAACCATTATTAGACAATGCTCACTTATGGTGCTGAAACCTGGGTAATGACAAAACATACGAAAGTAATCACGCAATCATCGAGGGAAATGTTTTAAATATTGTGGGTGTAGTGGACATTAATAGCATGTGGAGGCACAGATAAAACAACGAGCTGTATGAATTGAATAAAACGTCTATTATCACCCGTATTAATGTAATTAAATTTGGTGGTCACATCAGCAGAATGCACCCCTCTTCTTTAACACCCAGAGTCTGCAAATTCAAACCAAATGGTACCAATGGTACTTAGAGGCAGATCCAGAATAAGGTATGGCGATTGTTTTGACGAGGATGTTAAAGCATTAAAAGGGTTTAACTGGAACATCCTAATGAATAAGAGAGAGGAATGGAAGAAGATTCTGAAGAATGCTGTTGTCCAAAAAGGGCTGTCGAGTCAATCAAGAAGAAGATATATCCATCTTACTCACTTATTGTGCGAACATGAAAGAAATATTTTGAATTATGCACTTAAAATAGTTTGTAGAAAAAATAATTTGTTCAGCAGGATCTTATTCTTATAAAACATAATTCAAATGTGAGGCGCTCAAATGCCTGGGTTATGTAAATGCACAAATATTTGGATAATCAAATTAAAGCAATGATAAAATAAATAACTATACTAACATTTTACGTATTATAATTATAATTTTAAGCATTATATATCTCACAAATCTTTTGTTATTAACACATGGTGTGCTGACACGTATCGCACTTTTTTTTATTTATTCCCAATTTTTATACCTCTTGTTTGATTCACCTCAATTTGCGAGTTCCCTTAACACATTGTGTGCTGGTACATTTCGCAGTGGAATGGTACCGGGAGCGGGCTTTCGGAGAGTCCATTTAGTGATTCAGTTAAATCTCAATAGTTCGAAAATTATTTCCTTTTTAATCCACTTTTCGTATTTTATATTGAAATTTATAAACAAATATATAAATAGACAAATAAACAAATATATAAATAAATACAAATATATATATAACATCTAAACATATACAATATCATTTTCGAAAGGTTAAATAAAAAGTTAATTTTATATCTAAATTAATTTTTTTAATCCACCTTCCCGTTCTGTGATTTCGCATCGATTGACGTAAAAACCAGTTTTTATTTGTCAAAATTTTTCCAGAATCTATGTAGTAGACGAGAACATTCGGCTTCGTTTTCCTGTCTATACCGTTATTTTTGTACCCACCAAGAAACCACGTTGTTACACTAACCCGTGCTAGTACGTGTCCCGCGCTCAAGTACCCATCGTCAGAAAACGTACTAGTACGTGTCCCGCATACAATGTGTTGATAACACAAAAATCGGGCAGAAAAAATATTTCGATTGCACATTCATTTTCGACAAATTTGATAAATACACATTTTACTCTCGTCTGACACAGAGAACTAAACCAAATTGGAAGCCACATAATTATTAGTATCGTCATATCTTTAAGTCATATCAAATGATATATAAGATATAGATGAATATACATATATATATGTTATCTTTATGACACGGAAAAGGGAATCCTGGAGGCCCCGTATCGGCATCGAGTATTAGGAAATCAGTTTCTTATCTGAGAGTGGTAGAGAGTGGGTCAATAGAACGAGAGAAAATATATATAAATGTGCATGCGTATAAATGACAGCGAATTCCACAGAAGAGCCAGAAATAACAACGACAGTATTATACAACAGAAACTGATAACACCTCGATGACGTAAGTCGGAATTCGTCTCTATTCAAATAAAAGTTATATCTAATCATATATTGATTTTTCCGTGAATTACTTATAGTGCAACAGTAACTATACATATGTAAAAGAATTGCATATGATAAAAAGAATGAACTGAGCGACAGGTTGACGTTTAAAGGCAGAATTAAGCTACCGAAACTAGGAACAAAAATCAAAATCAAATTATATGTTGCTACTATTAAATATGGCTACACTAAGGTTGAATTTGTAGCGTTACAGTATATTTTTTCCAAAGCAAGAGCTAATGAGACCGTGACTTATTAAAGCCTCTTTCGAATGAATATCCATACCTGCAGTGGGATTCTAATTCACAAGCTTTGATACTGAAGAGTAGCGCCCTACCGATTTGGCCATCCTTCGAGCTGCACTAAAGAAAAAATTTTTAAAAACTTATATCCTAAAGAAGTGAAATGGAGATTTTAGCAATAAGTTTCCTTTTTCTCTCGCTATCTCTTTCTTATTTTATCTCCCTCCCTCTTTATACCAAACGATGGTTGAATGTAGGGTGTTGCTCTTCGAAACCGAAGTTTGTGTGTTCGAATCCTGCTGCTGGCATAAATGTTCGTAGCCGTTCAAAATCGGCTTTAAGCAGTAGGATCCGGTCACATTAGTCCTCGTGTGCAAAACAGTAGACCGTATCGCTCCAAACCAAACCTCGCTCTATCTCTTCACAGTTTTACCTCTATATTTCCCCCCCTCTCTGTCGCTCGCTCTCACTCTCTCCTCCCTCCCTTCCTCCCTCCCTGTCTGTCTGTCTGTCTGTATTTCTTTTTTCTCCCTCCGTCCATCTAATTTAACTCTTCACTATCTGTATCTCTCTCTTTTTTTCACTCCCTTACTCTATCTCGAATCCCTCCTTACTTCCTCTCTATCTCTTCACTGCCTTTCACTATCTCTTGCACCTCCCTCTTTCTATATAGATATCTATCTCTTCACTGACTGTCTGCCTGCCTGTATACGTCTGTGTCTCTCCATCCCTCCGGCCCTCTATATCCACTCTATCTCTTCATTGTCTCTGACATTGTCCATCTCTTCCTCCCTCGCTATATCTCTTCACTGTCTCTATCCCTCTCATTTCATCCCTCCCTCCCTCCCTTCCACCCTCCCTCTCTCATTTCCTGCTCTCCTCACTATATCTCTTCACTGTTATTCTATTTCTTTCACCGTCTCTCCCTCTTTTCCTTCACTGTGTTTCTCTTTCTCTCTCACTTCCCCGCTCCCTTACTCCTTATCTATACATCTACTCCTTATCTCCCACTCTTTACCGTCTACCTGTCTTTCTCTCTATCCTTTTCGCTATCAATCTAACTCTCACTCTTTCTTTCCTATATATACCAAAAAACCTGTTTCCTTTCTCTTTATTCCTAAATTACTTTCCTCAATATTGATTCTACATCGGGATGAAAAAAAATCCTTACTTCAAACAGCGCAATTACTTTCTTTTTCTAATAAATAAAATCCTAACCTAGTAATTTTTACCATATCCCAGTGTGGTTCTCAAAAGATCTCAATGACGCATTCACATTTTAAACTCTAAAAGAATCGTTCTTGCCGACCACCTGGCAATCTCTTAACACCCAGATCAACTAGAACAATTTCTAAATCTCGGGATTACAATCTTTTCCGCACTTTGGCGTAAAGTCTCAAATCGAAACACCGAGCAATCCGTGATTAGACATTTAAAGAATTAAATTATCTTTTAATGAACGTTGACCATAACTAACTGAATTTTGGTGTGCGAACGCCTAAGGCCACAATTAAATTCAGCACATGTAGCTCACAATACAAATAATGATTAGTCTTTTCTGAAATAACATGTCTAAAAATAGGCATTCAAATAATATATATATATATATACATACATACATATACATATATATATACATATATATATAGATGTATATATATGTACATGCATATAAATAAATATATATATGTATATATATATATATATATATAATATATATATATATATATATATATATTA
>CM063500.1:123798858-123801358 GCA_032207245.1 Pardosa pseudoannulata | reverse complement strand
TTCATATATTCATATATATACACATATAATACACATATATATACACATATATCATATTTTACCATGTATACACCTATATATACGTATATATATACACATATATATACGTATATATATATACATATAGACGTATATATATATATATATATATATATATATATACATATATATATAACATATATATACACATATATATACATATATATATACACATATATATACATATATATATACATATATATACATATATATACACATATATATACATATACACATATATGTATACACGTATATAATACATATATATATATATATATATATATATATATATATGGGAGACTGACATTAGAGCAGGGAGCTTCACCTTGAAGAGAAACATGTTGATGGGAAATTGTTGTCTTTGTTTTTTTCTCTCATTGGTCGATGTCGCACAGGAAACCAATCACGCGCCTTTATGAGAGCCCGTGGTAAGTACTGTGTCAAATCCTCTTTGTTTGACATGTCGGGATCCTTCTCTCTCGCTCATCAACACGAAACAAAGCTCCTTTCTTTAATGTGGCTGCCGACATGGTTGTTTTATTTCATTTTTATTTTTTGATGACTATTTTGGAAAAATCCGCGAAACACTGAAGCCACAAAAAAAAATGAAGCGCGAAGTGGCGAGGGTACGCTATACATCCTAAATATGTATAAATATACATCATAAATATTTATATCTAAATATACATTATAATGTAAACGTGACAAAGAAATAATTTAAACTTAGTAAACTTTTATATTGCCCCTCGTACACGAGATTCAACATCTTCCCCATTCGTGGCACAACAAAAATTTAGCCAACGTGGGAAACAGATAAGTCCATAAAATAGAAATAATCACTCGGTCTATGCAAAAAATTCATTTTTAGCTGTAATTCTTCTCAACTTACCGAAGTCTGATAAATAAAACTAAAAATCCAGCAATTAGACGAATATAAGAGATATCAACCTATAAAGAAATTACGCGTTCGAAATAGACTGACACATGGCTTTTCCAAGAAACAAAATCGAGAACTCGTGAAAATCTCCCGATACCCGATGATTTCGTTCATTCCATGAGGGGTGTCGAGGGTGGAAGAGCGTCCTTCCCAACGCACTGCAGGTGGGATTTCTTCCCCCACCCCCTTCGTCTCGCGGCAGAGCTTTTCTCCCGCATTTCCCAACTCTGCGGCAAAAACACGGCGAGCGGAACTGCGGGGAAGCAAAAATCACACCGAAACACAAAAAGTCATATCACGAAGTTGTATAAAGGAGAAGTTGTACGTCTTTGCCTTTAATGACCAAGCGTTAATGAATTATTTTAACACTATAGGTTGTCAGTGCATGTAATTTTATTATAATACTATCATATATCCCATCGTATGACGGGATCAGTAAAATTTTTAATTTTCCAGAATTGTAAAGTACCCTATGAGGAAGGTAATAAATGGTTTCATTTTTGGCAGTTTGGTTTGGTCTGGAGTGCTACGGTCTACTTTTTGCAACACGAGGGCTAATGAGACCGGGACCTACAGCTTAAAGCCGATTCTGAACGGCTATGAACATCCATGCCACAGCGGGATTCGAACCCACGAACTCCGGTACCGAAGGCCAGCACCCTAACCACTCGGCCATCGTTCGGCTTTGTTTTTGGCAGAGAATTACCTTGTAACAAAAAATAATCGATGATTAATTTTAAAATGATCACACATGTACCTAATCTATTATTTAAGCCAAATATAAAAGGAAATTATTGACGTCCCATCTAAGTTCAGTGATAAAACGCATGAAAATAATGCAGACGATATTTAAATCATTTCAAATAAATAATTAAATGACATGATTTGAGAAATAACGTCATATCATCATTACCGAAGTCTGATAAATAAAACTAAAAATCCAGCAATTAGACGAATATAAGAGATATCAACCTATAAAGAAATTACGCGTTCGAAATAGACTGACACATGGTTTTTTTCCACGAAGCAAAATCGAGAACTCGTGAAACTCTTCCGATACCCGATGATTTCGTTCATTCCATCAGGGATGTTGAGGGTGGAAGCGCGTCCTTCCCAACGCACTGCAGGTGGGATTTCTTCCCCCACCCCCTTCGTCTCGCGGCAGAGCTTTTCTCCCGCATTTCCCAACTCTGCGGCAAAAACACGGCGAGCGGAACTGCGGGAAACCAAAAATCACACTGAAACACAAAAAGTCATAACACGAAGTTGTATAAAGGAGAAGTTGTTATACAATGCTCCTATTTTTAGCTTTTTTATAAATTTTTCTTCAAATTGAAAATCAGAAAATACATTTAATGAATTATTTTAACACTATAGGTTGTCAGTGCATGTAATTTTATTATAATACTATCATATAGCCCATCATATGACGGGATCAATAAAATTTTTAATTTTCCAGAATTGTAAAGTACCCTATGAGGAAGGTAATAAATGGTTTTGTTTTTGGCAGTTTGGTTTGGTCTG
>CM063500.1:123788858-123791358 GCA_032207245.1 Pardosa pseudoannulata | reverse complement strand
AAGTTGCAGGTGCATTGCAAAGTCCAAACGGCATGACTTTAAATTCGTATAACCCTTCTGGAGTAATAAACGCAGTCTTTTCACGATCCGCTTCATCCACTTCTATCTGCCAGTAACCAGATCGGAGATCCATGGAAGAAAAGAACTTGGCGCCTTTTAAACAGTCTAGAGTATCGTCAATACGGGGCAGAGGATAAACATCCTTCTTCGTTATTCTATTCAATTTGCGATAGTCCACGCAAAAACGCCAGCTACCATCTTTTTTTCTTATCAGTACCACAGGAGATGACCATGGACTCTCAGATGGCTGGACAATACCTTGGTCAAGCATTTTCTGAACCTCTTCTCTAATTATGCTTCTTTCAGTCGGTGAAACTCGGTAAGCCCTTTGGTAGATTGGAGCATGGTCACCCGTATTGATCCTGTGTTTCACATTTGTCTTTGCGGCTGTCGACCTGTTAGCTTTTGTAAAGATTCCCGGAAAGGCTTGTAGAAGCTCGACTAATTTGCGTTTTCTTTCGCTGCTCAACTCAGGGGATATCATCTTGGTATAATCTATATTGGAATTCGTCGGGTACTGTAGAGTACTAGTACTTTCTGTTGTTTCCGCAATCTCGCATATATGTCCTTCATCCAATAGCTCAGCTTCGCCTACGTACATTCCTTTAGGAATGACTTGATCTTTAACTTGCATGTTGGCAATCCAAATTTCACTTCGTCCATTATGGTATAAGGATACCATAGATGGTATGGCAAGGTTTCTTTCGAGCAGCAAGTGTCTATTGCCGTCCACAATTACGCTTATGTTTCTTCCGACATCTAGTCCTGATACTGATATTCTCGTCATTGAGCGTGGCTTAAGCCTGTAGTCCTTCGTGGCATACACCTTCCAAGCGTCTAGTGCTTTGGTTTCTTGGCCAGTATCTTCTAACAACAGTTCACTTCTGCCACAGTCTATCACAGCTTGAGAAGCTTCCAAAAAGTCCCAGCCGAGGATTACGTCGTGACTACAATGCTGTAGGACGATGAATTCAACAGGCAGCTCTCGTCTATTTATCACGACACGCAGAACACATTTTCCTAGTGGCCTAACAAAATTGCCATTTGCGACTTTCAGCATAGTGTTCTTGACGTCAGCGAACATAACCTTCCTTAAGTATCGACGAAACTTATCGGAGACGACAGAAAAGGAGGCTCCAGAATCTACTAGAGCACGGATCGGTTGATTATCTACTAGAACGTCGAGGTGGTTACCCGTCATCCTTGCGGCCGATGGAGGATTTTCATTACATGCGGCCTCACCTCCTCGAAAGGTCGCTGTGCTTAGTTTTCCTCGTTTCTACGGCTTGGAGATTGACCTGATCGACGATATGGCGACGGTGATCGGGAACGACGGGTTGGTGATCGGCCTCTAGTAGGACTAGGAAACGAACGGCGTTCGAAGCTTGGTCGGCGAAACTCATCTTCGATGTCATCGAAGTTCTGTCGGCGGGCTCGATAATTGTCAAAAACGGCCTTCCTCTCACGGCAATAGCGTACGACGTGTCCAGGGCGTCCACAGTGGAAACACACTGGCCTGTTGTCGGTCGTTCTCCATAGGTCCGTTTTCCTGGGCTGGGGTACTGATCTCTGGACAGGACTTCTGGCTTTCCTCGTTACAGCGGCTGCATACGTGGGACGTCGTTGGGCGTCTGCAGACTTTGCGACCACTGGTGCCAAAGCTTTTTCGACTTCGTCTTGGATGACGGTCTGTAGCGGCTGGGAATAGGGGTCCGGCAACTCGTCTACTTGATTTACTACTCGATTAATCTCTTCGCGTACAATTCTACGGATAAGAGATACTAAATTGGTCTCGTCCTCCATGGCTGCAACTGGTACGACGTTTGGTAGTCGCTCAAATTTTCGGCCAATTCTTTTTTGCCTCATGTCTTCAATGTAGTTACACCACTTGATGAAGTCAGCCGTAGTCTTCACATCTTTCATTAGGAGCACTTGGTACATATCTTCGGCAACGCCTTTCATTAAGTGAGACACTTTCTCGTCGTCGGACATTGAAGGATTGACTTCTTGACAAATCCCTAATACACTCTGAATGTAGGACTGCGTACTCTCTCCGGCCCTTTGAGCCCTACATTTCAGTTGCTCTTCGGCCTTTTTAGTGTATCTGTGGCGATCGCCCAAAAGTTCATTTAAACCCTTTTTGAATGCGTCCCAGGAGTCCAAGATATCTTCATTATTTAGGTACCATTGCTTGGCCGTACCGTCTAGGAAAAAATAGACATTTGCGAGACACATCATTTCATCCCAATTGTTGAACTTGGCCACCCGATCGTATTCCGCAAGCCATTTCCGAGGGTCGTCTCCAGGCTCCCCACGGAAGGTTGAGGGGTTCCTTACTGGCGAGTAGGTAGGAGTTACCAAGACAGGCTTTGTATCTTCGGGCATTATCTGCTTCTTTCTTTTTTCTGGGATGTAAAGGCCAAATTCCGGAGGTAATCCT
>CM063500.1:123780876-123788758 GCA_032207245.1 Pardosa pseudoannulata | reverse complement strand
AGAATTTCGTCCCAGTTTTTTTTGTTCGGTGTTAACATACATGGACAGCATATCGGCTAGAGTTTTGTTAAGGCGCTCCGTCAAACCATTTGTCTGGGGATGATAGGCCGTCGTCATGCGATGATCGATATTACACAATTCGACGAGAGCGGAAACAAGTCTGGATTGAAAAACGGCACCACGATCTGTAATAATGACTCGAGGAGCTCCATGTTTTAGAAGAATCTCTTCGAGCAGGAACTTGGCTACTTCTTCGGCTTCAGCAGTTGGTAAAGCTTTAGTTATTGCATAGCGGGTACAATAATCGGTGCATACTGCGATCCACTTATTACCATGGGCAGATTTAGGAAATCTCCCAAGCAGATCTATCCCAATTCGATGAAATGGTGCGACAGCAGGAGGGATAGAAACCAGGCGTCCAGGTGGTAGTTGTGTAACTGATTTTTTCCTTTGGCAATCTCGGCAGTGCATGACATATCTAACAACATTTCGGTACATTCCCGGCCAATAAAATCTTTTCCGGATCCTGTCGTACGTTTTCGCAAAGCCCAGATGCCCTGCGGTAGGCGCGTCGTGAAAATGTTTAAGTATGTCTGCACGTAGATGTTTGGGAATGACGGGCAACCATGTCTTTCCAGCTGGATCAAAATTCTTTCTGCATAGGACTCCATCAATTAACTCAAATTGCCTTTCGGTGGATGATCCGATCTTCGGAAGGATCATTTTTGCTATGTCTGGGTCTTTCTTCTGCTCGACAGCGAGGTCTATACTAGTAGTTACTGCTAAAAATTGATCTTGCGTCTCAGTCTCTTCGTCTACTGGATTCCTCGAGAGAGCGTCGGCATCGTTATGCTTCCTACCCGATTTGTATTTTACTGAAAAATTATGTTCTTGGAGTCGAAGAGCCCACCTTGCCAGTCGGCCTGAGGGATCCTTGAGATTCATAAGCCAGCACAATGAATGGTGATCTGTTACAACCGTAAAATGTCTTCCAAACAGGTATGGCCGGAATTTATTGATAGCCCATACGACAGCAAGGCATTCCCGTTCTGTAGTAGAATAATTTTTTTCGGCCTTTGTCAGGGTCCTAGAGGCGTAGGCTATGACCTTCTCGACTTCATTCTGAATTTGAATCAGAACTGCTCCAATACCATATCCGCTGGCGTCTGTATGAATTTCTGTAGGACATCTTTCGTCGAATATCCCCAATACTGGATCAGATGTAAGCGCTTTCTTCAGGTTGTCAAAAGCCTCTACCTCTTTAGAACCCCAATGAAATTTCGCATCGCCTTTCAGCAGCACCTGAAGGGGCTCGGCAAGATAGCAAAAGCCTTTAATGAACCTTCTGAAGTAGGAGCAAAGCCCAAGAAAGCTTCGTACGTCATGTAAGTTCTGTGGAGTAGGGAAATTGGTCACGGCTTTCACTTTGTCAGGATCTGGACGGACACCGCTACTGGATACGAGATGGCCTAGGATTTTTACTTCTTGAGCAGCAAAAAGGCACTTCTTGGAGTTAAGTATGAGTCCAGCTTCTTGAATGCATTTCAGAACTGTCCTTAATCGGATAAGGTGGTCTTCGTAACTTTCTGAGAAAACTACTATGTCGTCCAAGTAACATAGGCACATAGTCCATTTAAGATGGCGTAGCAAATTATCCATCATTCTTTCAAAAGTTGCAGGTGCATTGCAAAGTCCAAACGGCATGACTTTAAATTCGTATAACCCTTCTGGAGTAATAAAGGCAGTCTTTTCACGATCCGCTTCATCCACTTCTATCTGCCAGTAACCAGATCGGAGATCCATGGAAGAAAAGAACTTGGCGCCTTTTAAACAGTCTAGAGTATCGTCAATACGGGGCAGAGGATAAACATCCTTCTTCGTTATTCTATTCAGTTTGCGATAGTCCACGCAAAAACGCCAGCTACCATCTTTTTTTCTTATCAGTACCACAGGAGATGACCATGGACTCTCAGATGGCTGGACAATACCTTGGTCAAGCATTTTCTGAACCTCTTCTCTAATTATGCTTCTTTCAGTCGGTGAAACTCGGTAAGCCCTTTGGTAGATTGGAGCATGGTCACCCGTATTGATCCTGTGTTTCACATTTGTCTTTGCGGCTGTCGACCTGTTAGCTTTTGTAAAGATTCCCGGAAAGGCTTGTAGAAGCTCGACTAATTTGCGTTTTCTTTCGCTGCTCAACTCAGGGGATATCATCTTGGTATAATCTATATTGGAATTCGTCGGGTACTGTAGAGTACTAGTACTTTCTGTTGTTTCCGCAATCTCGCATATATGTCCTTCATCCAATAGCTCAGCTTCGCCTACGTACATTCCTTTAGGAATGACTTGATCTTTAACTTGCATGTTGGCAATCCAAATTTCACTTCGTCCATTATGGTATAAGGATACCATAGATGGTATGGCAAGGTTTCTTTCGAGCAGCAAGTGTCTATTGCCGTCCACAATTACGCTTATGTTTCTTCCGACATCTAGTCCTGATACTGCTATTCTCGTCATTGAGCGTGGCTTAAGCCTGTAGTCCTTCGTGGCATACACCTTCCAAGCGTCTAGTGCTTTGGTTTCTTGGCCAGTATCTTCTAACAACAGTTCACTTCTGCCACAGTCTATCACAGCTTGAGAAGCTTCCAAAAAGTCCCAGCCGAGGATTACGTCGTGACTACAATGCTGTAGGACGATGAATTCAACAGGCAGCTCTCGTCTATTTATCACGACACGCAGAACACATTTTTCCTAGTGGCCTAACAAAATTGCCATTTGCGACTTTCAGCATAGTGTTCTTGACGTCAGCGAACATAACTTTCTTTAAGTATCGACGAAACTTATCGGAGACGACAGAAAAGGAGGCTCCAGAATCTACTAGAGCACGGATCGGTTGATTATCTACTAGAACGTCGAGGTGGTTACCCGTCATCCTTGCGGCCGATGGAGGATTTTCATTACATGCGGCCTCACCTCCTCGAAAGGTCGCTGTGCTTAGTTTTCCTCGTTTCTACGGCTTGGAGATTGACCTGATCGACGATATGGCGACGGTGATCGGGAACGACGGGTTGGTGATCGGCCTCTAGTAGGACTAGGAAACGAACGGCGTTCGAAGCTTGGTCGGCGAAACTCATCTTCGATGTCATCGAAGTTCTGTCGGCGGGCTCGATAATCGTCAAAAACGGCCTTCCTCTCACGGCAATAGCGTACGACGTGTCCAGGGCGTCCACAGTGGAAACACACTGGCCTGTTGTCGGTCGTTCTCCATAGGTCCGTTTTCCTGGGCTGGGGTACTGATCTCTGGACAGGACTTCTGGCTTTCCTCGTTACAGCGGCTGCATACGTGGGACGTCGTTGGGCGTCTGCAGACTTTGCGACCACTGGTGCCAAAGCTTTTTCGACTTCGTCTTGGATGACGGTCTGTAGCGGCTGGGAATAGGGGTCCGGCAACTCGTCTACTTGATTTACTACTCGATTAATCTCTTCGCGTACAATTCTACGGATAAGAGATACTAAATCGGTCTCGTCCTCCATGGCTGCAACTGGTACGACGTTTGGTAGTCGCTCAAATTTTCGGCCAATTCTTTTTTGCCTCATGTCTTCAATGTAGTTACACCACTTGATGAAGTCAGCCGTAGTCTTCACATCTTTCATTAGGAGCACTTGGTACATATCTTCGGCAACGCCTTTCATTAAGTGAGACACTTTCTCGTCGTCGGACATTGAAGGATTGACTTCTTGACAAATCCCTAATACACTCTGAATGTAGGACTGCGTACTCTCTCCGGCCCTTTGAGCCCTACATTTCAGTTGCTCTTCGGCCTTTTTAGTGTATCTGTGGCGATCGCCCAAAAGTTCATTTAAACCCTTTTTTTGCTTTTTATGTCTAAATTTTCTTATATGTTATAATGCATTCCAGCATTTGAGAATTTTTACTAAATTTTAAAAGCGGAAGTGTAATATCTGCTAATATATCTAAAAAATTAAACAAAATATATGTATTGAAAACAGACGCTTAAAAAATACACATGACTTTAGTTTCAAATGAACAATTATATTTTTGTGATAAAAAAAGTTGTCATTTCTAGAACGATAATTCTTATAAACAAAGTGTTTTTCTCTCGAACTAGAAATTAATTTATTCTTTAAAATAAATAAATTTTTATGTGAAAATATCGGATATCAAGCATGATATATTTTTTATAGACATTATAAATATATAAATTAATTTATATATAAATAAAATATTGCCACGAAGATTCGAATGAACACACCGTTTAACGTAACAGAAGAATTTATTGAAGCTAAGCAGCAACTCGCAACTTTACAAGACCGAGAAGTTGCCTACAACTAGTGGGTATCAGCTTTTATACCCGAACAGAACATTCGAGAAATAACTAATTTACATATTAAAGAAAGATCTAGAATAATCAAGAACATAAGGAAACAATAAGCAACATTTTAAATTAAAAATCCGTACTTTGGATAAACTGCCATGTCAAGCATCGAACCCACAATCTCCGGGTCTGGATCGCGTGCTTTGACCATTCGGCCACTTAGCTAGTTGGCTAAGTTACTTTATGCGGCATTGCTCCCATCTCAAAAAGACAGCGTCTCGCTGCTATTTAGATCTGGAGCGTGTCACAGGTCCCTTGTAAATTTCTTTTGACCTCTCTTCCGGAAGAACGACATATGGATTTACGTCCATCTTCACTTTCGGTCTGCTTCGTCGGATCATGGTACGGCTTCATACGTAAAACATGGACAACGTCTTTTGGTTTTCTTTTTCGGGAGGAAGGATCGAAATCTTGCACTTCATAGGTAACGTCGGATAGACGGCGCAACACTTGATAGGGACCGAAATACCTCCTTAAGAGCTTCTCTGAAAGACCGACCTTTCGGACCGGGGTATAAACCCATACGAGGTCTCCAGGACTATAAGACACCATTCGGTGCTTGGAGTCATAACGTCGACGGTCTTTATCTTGCGCTCTCAGAGTATGCGTTCGAGCCAACTGTCTCGACTCTTCTGCTCTGGAAATGGTCTTGGCTATGTAATCGTTAGTTGCATCATCAGGGCAGAATGGAAACATCGTGTCCAGAGTCGTTTCGGCTTCACGTCCATGAACTAGGTAGAACGGTGTGAATCCTGTTGTCTCCTGCTTAGCAGTGTTATAGGCGAACGTCACAAATGGTAGAATTTCGTCCCAGTTTTTTTGTTCGGTGTTAACATACATGGACAGCATATCGGCTAGAGTTTTGTTAAGGCGCTCCGTCAAACCATTTGTCTGGGGATGATAGGCCGTCGTCATGCGATGATCGATATTACACAATTCGACGAGAGCGGAAACAAGTCTGGATTGAAAAACGGCACCACGATCTGTAATAATGACTCGAGGAGCTCCATGTTTTAGAAGAATCTCTTCGAGCAGGAACTTGGCTACTTCTTCGGCTTCAGCAGTTGGTAAAGCTTTATAAATATTCTATAAAGCCAAAAGAGTGCAAAATCGATCCATTCTTTTTCCAATGAAATATGCATTAGACCACCCGAATTTTTCGCTCACCCCCCCCCCTTCTTTTCTTCTTGAGATCCGTCGCTCACCCCCCCCCCCTCTTTTCTTCTTGAGATCCGAAGTATGCATTCATCGACCACCACCTCCCTCTTCCCCGACCTGTCTCTTCGCTCCTAATATAAAGCCGGATTTCTGTTCATTATTCGGCACTTTATCCAGATTTTGGCTGCCCTAGATGTAATATCATTATGAAAGACTGGCTATTCCAAAATGCCCGCAGTTTTCGAAGCATATACGGATATTTATAAGCATGATTACGAAAAAGAAAACTTTTCTATTTTCAACAATGCGTAGTGCAAAAAAAGTGTCTCTGGCGGCAGTAAGATGACACAAAAGTTTAAAGTTTGAAAGATAATTATTTAATTTGATAAAAGAGCAGAAATGTCTTGCATTACAGTGTATACACGTTAACATTTTGTATTACATATCCGAATTTTTTTTTATACATACCCGATTTCATGCCTTATCTTTTCAATGCATAATATAAACCTCCGAGAAATGATCAAAATGAATTTGTTGGATTTTTCTTTATAAAGAATACAATATGTATTACGTAGGCTTAACCTAAAAAAGACATACAAAATCTTTATGATGCAGAAAAGTTTAAATACTTATAGAAATTGTGATGTTATTAAATGCTGAGGTGAAATTTTGTTCATATTTTGAAAAATCTTAAAACAATATGTTGTTGCATTTGAATATTACTTGAATAGATTGTCTTTAAGCATGATAGATTGGGATATATATATTATATATATATATATATATATATATATATATATATGGGAGGAATAAGTTTTAATCTCGAGTGTGAAGTGTGAATATTGACGATATCATATAATTTGGAAGCTAAACAAATCGTATGAATTTATATAAACAAAGCTTATATAACACTTACTTATTCAAGTATAAAATATATAAACTTTTTCTACTTATCACTTACGACTTACTTCTTCCTTCTGAGTCGCTTTCGGGCAGCGTTTTCATATTCAGATTCTGATTCATTCCTTTTTCAATATATATTTTACTAAACTATAATGTAAAATAAAATAAAATTTGATAACTATTTTATTACTAATCTTTGGCTGTAAAGACATCCTTGACTCGAGGCGTCACTTTATATACTTTATTCTTGAGATATGAAACATAAGGGTTTCCTATTTGATACCTACGCATCAAGGGATGACACATCATACTGTCAATTGGTAAATTGCCTACCAATTCAACAATATACTCTTTCGACAATAATAATAATAGTCTAAAAATTAGAAATCATACCAATTGCATAAATATCCAATAACCAATATATATATATATATATATATATATTTTTTTTTTTTTTTTTTTTTTTTTTTTTTTTGACAAGACAAAGTTCTAAACTGTGTCTTTTACATTAAAGAAATTGATTTCTTTTGTTCGGTCTTATCCAAAAAAAAACTGTGCGTTAAGGGGTTAAACAATTCTTAGCTTGGATTACGTTGAAAGGTTTGATTTGGAAAGCTACAATATATCTTTTGCTACACGATAGCTAATTAGACCTGAACCCACTTCTTAAATACAATTACAAATATTTATGAAAATCCATGAGATTCAAACTGATCATTACATATAGTGTGAGTGTAGTAAATTTTTCAATACGTTAAAATTATTTCGTATTACCATATTTACCTGCAATACACAGATAATTAGTCAAATGGCGTACATGTTTATTTTTTAAATGCATCGTGTGCTTTAATTTACGTTTTGCTTTTACTGAATCTTTTAAAAGCGGGACATAATATAAAAAAGGTTTTTAAACAATTCTTAGCTTGGATTACGTTGAAAGGTTTGATTTGGAAAGCTACAATATATCTTTTGCTACACGATAGCTAATTAGACATGAATATACATCTTGAAGACAATTACAAATATTTGCGAAAATCCACGAGATTCTTTTGAAAGTGAGACATGCTATGAAAACATTTTAAACAATTCTCAGCTTGGATTGTGTTGAAAAGTTTGATTTGAAATGCTACATTTTTGCTACACGATAGCTAATTACACCTGAACTTCTTCAATAATCATCTGATGTCTATTCAATACATATATTGTGTGTATAGCATATTTCTCACTACGTTAATATCATTGTGTTACTGTATTTACCTGTAATACACACACAATGATACAAAGGTTTTACAAATTTTATTTTTTAGATGCATCGTGTGCTTTAGTTTAAAGTTTTGCTTTTACTGAAACTTTTAAAAGGGGGACATGATATGAAAACATTCTAAACAAATCTCAGCTTGGATTGCGTTGAAAGGTTTGGTTTG
>CM063500.1:123770876-123775876 GCA_032207245.1 Pardosa pseudoannulata | reverse complement strand
GCAGTGCAGTATGCAGATACACAAATGATTGAGCGTGTACCAGAAAATTCTTAGCCAAAAAACAAACAATTTTTTTATCTACTTTATAAGGTACTTTACAATTCTGGAAAATTAAAAATTTTACCTTCCCGTCATATGACGGGCTATACGCTAGTTCAAATGATAAAAGTTTATTTTGCAATATTTACCTAAATTATTCTGCAATCTTGTTTTGAAAATTTTCTTTCGCAACTGCAGATTAGAGCTTTATTTTATAAGAAAATTTTAATGCTATCTATTTAGCCTGGAAGCATGCAGAAAATGTTTTGTTTCAACTCAATTTACAGCAGGTTGTAAGCCATATTAACTGAAGCAATTTTATTTTGTTTTATTTCGTTAACTTTGTTTTTTGTGTTTTGAATAGATTCACTTAACATAAACGGTAGTTTAAATATGCCTACAAAAAGATTAAAGCATAAGATTTTATTTATTGAACAAAAACTGGTAATTTTAAAATAAGCAAATAAATATTATCACTTAATTTTCTTTGGAGATCTGTTGTTAAAACATGAGAAATTTCATGCATATGAGAACATTAAAAGAATAAACCTAAAAGAAAAGAAGAAAAATCTTGTATTCGCTGATACTCATGCAGCACATTCCCAAATTCCCAAAAATATAAAAATAATTTCCTACTGCTAGTCTTTCATTTCTTTCACAAACGATGAATCAAGTTATAATTAACCGCCGTGTTAACCACAAGTTAAACCAGGATTAAGTGTTACCCGAGTGTTAAGTGCAAAACAATTTTCATTACCTTTATATCTAACTATGAGTGTAACATCATTAAAAATTATCCAAATTTAAAGCTTTTAGGTTATTCACTAGTAAAGACTATCAAAAACTTTCGTTATAATTTTCAACAGAATATTTTAAGAACGTTTTGAGAAATCACATTTCAGGTTTCAACATTTTATTAAAAATATCGCTCTGAGAAAAACGCATTTGAAGTTTATGAAAGCAACTTTAACTGTTAAAAAATTAAAATACATGTTTAAAATTCCCCACATTTTCTGGCTTCAAAACTTTCTAATTGCCAAGTTGGTAATTGTTAAAAATACTAGAAAAATGTTTAAACTAATCTCCATGAAAGTTTTAAATGTTTTCTCCAAAAAATGCTCTTTAAATTCACAACTTCCGGTTCCGAAGTTGCTACTTCCGTTTTGTTTTGACAGCTGTCACTGATGTTTAAACAGCTGTCACTTTTCTTTAAAATGCCGTAGAGACAAAACAAAAACAGATTTAGAAGCCTAAAAGTTGAAATTTCACAATAGAGAAATAAAAAAAAATATGATTTTTGGCTAAAAATAACGTTTACAATGTAGATGGATACCTGAAAAGAAAAAAATACAGTGCTCTCCGCTTAATGTGATAGCGATTAATGTTATCAATCGCTTATTGTTATCGAAATCACTGGGTCCCGATTTTCTCTATTCATTTGTATGTTAAAATGATCGTTTTATGGGATCGTTACATCCGTTAATGTTATCAGTTTCCGAACCAACTGACAAAGGAATATTCACAATGTATTCAGAAGAAACCCATTCTTTTCCTTCCGTTCACTGTTGATTGAATTTCAGAGAAAGAATTCTCCTCTTCAACTTAGGGAAATGGGGAAGGAACAAAGGAGTGGGGTGTTACACGTTCGTGGAATTTTTCGGAAATACGTACATCCTGCTGTTGGTCAGTGGTATTCAGATAAGCAGAAAGCAACACATTATTATCGGAACTAAGAAGGAGCGTATTCACATTTTATGCCTTGCTCGCTTACATGCAGCTTGTCGATATGGAAGCCAAAAGTGAAATGGTTGAACATTAAAACAAAAGATCGAAATTTTAAATCGATATGACAAGTTGATTATTATTACGAACAATTTATCAATGAATTATTAGAAAAAATTGTAGACAGTCAAATTTGTTCAATTTTTTTACTTATGCAAACAATTCTTATGTTTTAAAGGAAAATATACATAAGTGCAGGATAATATAAGGTGTGTGTTTTTCATTTTGTTTTGAAATTTAGCAAGTGTGAATTAAAGGGGGGGGTGTAAATTTATCTCATTTTGCATATCGTTTGTTGTTATCAAAATCACGGTGTCCCAAACTGATCACATTAAGCGGTGTACACTGTATTCCCGTTCCATAATCGAATGATTATTTCATCATTCTAATTCGCTGATTTTGATTCACCCAATCAGCGAGTCCGACAAGGATTTATTTATTCATCAGGTATGAGCAGATCGTCTCACCAGACACTAAATAAATATGGTGAAAAATGTTTGCTTGATTAGAATTCTGAAATATTCTAATGCATATTTAGCTATGGAATTTACTCAACTGTTTACACAAACTAACTAAAATTTATACTAAGTGCGGTATTTTCTAAAAGTAAATATTATTAAGCAAGTAATTTAGATACAGAATATTAATTGTTAGAATATGGATTGCGGTTTTCACATAAATTCTTGCACGTATATGCTATTATTTCTTAATTTTCTTTAAAACGTTTAATGCCATTGATATATCTGATTTTACTTATTTTATGTTAGTTTAAAAATTGATTTTAATCTTTACTTTTGTAAAGGTTTTCGTATTATTATTTATTTATGATGTTCTGCAAGTTTATAACAAAAATTATGTCGTTACTTTATAACGAAATATAAATCGGATTTCTATTCATAGATGTAACTGTTACATTTATATCTATGTACGAGGCGCATCCAGAAAGTAAGTTTCAATACTTAAAAGAAAAAAAGAACTTATTTATTGATATATTTATTGGCAACAATTACAGAAATGTTTCAGCTATTTTTCAACCTAGCCACCACCAGAATGGAGACACTTGTCGTATTGTGTGATCCACTTTTGTATCCCTCTGTCGTAGAACTCTGCCGCCTGTGAACGGAACCAGCCTTCCCGTTCCAGAACACCGCGCACATCTCTTTCCGTACCGACAGTTTGAATTGGGTCCTGACATAAGATCCACTATGATGCCAATGCATTGACAGTTGCTTGTTTCCGGTGTAAAGTGCGAAATCCAAGTCTCATTTCCCGGGACGATCCTGTCGAGGCATTCGTCGCCGTCATCGTGATACCGTAACAGAAATGTCAGGGTTGCTCCTAATAGTTGGATTTTGTGTTCGGATGTCAGTTTCGGCTCATAGATCTGACAGAGATGGCGATGATTTTCAATGGGCACAATGCTTTGAGCATTCAAGATCACCGACCGAACCTAGCAGGCGGAGGGAGAAGGAATTACAATGTCCATTTAGGACCACTGCTACCCCTCCACTGGCACAAATCGGGACTTGTCCAGCTGGCATACGATTAATACGTCATAGATCTGTTACGCATGCGCAATTGACACGGCTAATTACGTTTACTTTAAAGGGGAAAACATCCGGAAACTTACTTTCTGGATGCACCTCGTATCACTTACATTACCATGCCTTAACATTTATACAGCAAAATAAACATATGAACTTAGAAAGAGTTTAGGCGGGAAATAGGTGATAGCCTTCCTTATATCCCAGACCTATTACCTTGTGACTTTTATGTTTTTACTCCATGAAATTAGAACTTCCATAGTGATAATACCATATAGATGTAGAAGTGAAAGCTGGAATCTAAGAATTACTATCGGACATTGAAAGTAATTTTTTTTGCGGATGCGGCCCAACTATAATTAAAGGCTTCAAGTTTTTCTTCTTCTTCTAAAGCACTACAGCTAGTTATAGGCCAAGGCTGTCTCAAGCAGTTTTTTCGAGCCATTCCTATCTGCTGCAAGATTCCTCCAGTTTCCCTTTTTGACAGTAGTTGAGTCCCTCTCTACTGAGTCAAGCCACCTAATTGGTGGTCTTCCTCCACCCCATGGGATGAGTGAAAGTGAGCTGTTTTATGTCATCGAGTCGGAATAGCTGTCTAAGCCATCGCAGTCTATTGATTTTTATGACTTTAACAACATGAGGTTGCTTGTATTTTTTATAAATTTCAAAATTGAATAAAGATCTCCAAAAATTATTCTCTTGAACTGCACCAAATACTTTTCTTAAGATTTTCCGTTCAAAAGTCAGCAATTTATTTTCATGCAGTTTGGTTATTGCCCAGCATTCACTTCCATAGAGAAGACTAGGTCGAAGTAGAGTTTTATAGATGTTAATTTTCGTTTTTAAACTTAAAAAGGGCTTCAGGTTTTTACTCCATGAAATTATATCTTCCAAAGCGATAATAGAACGTAGATGTAGAGGTGAAAGCTACAACCTAAGTATCACTATCGAACATTGAACGTAATTTCTTTGCGGATGCGGCCCAAATATAACTAAAGGCTTCAGGTTTTTACTACATGAAATTAGAACTTCCAAAGCGATAATACCACGTGGATGTAGAGGTGAAAGGTACAACCTAAGTATCACTATCGGACATTGAACGTAATTTCTTTGCGGATGCGGCCCTACTATCACTAAAGGATTCGGACATTGAACGTAATTTCTTTGCGGATGCGGCTCAACTATAACTAAAGGCTTCAGGTTTTTACTCCATGAAATTAGATCTGCCAAAGCGATAATACCACGTAGATGTAGAGGTGAAAACTGCAACCTAAGAATCCCTATCGGTCATTGAAAGTAATTTCTTTGCGGATGTGGCCCAAATATAACTAAAGGGATTCGGACATTGAACGTAATTTCTTTGCGGATGCGGCCCAACTGTTACTAAAGGTTTCAGGCTTTTACTCCTTGAAATTAGAACTTCCAAAGCAATAATACCACGTGGATGTAGAGGTGAAAGCTGCAACCTAACGATCACTATTCGACATTGAAAGTAATTTCTTTGCGGATGCGGCCCAACTATATTCGAATGAATAATGTACTTCTCTTTGGTACAACAGTTTGAAACCTCAGCCTATTATAGCTGTTCATAACCTTTTGAAATCGGCTTTAAGTAATGGTTTGCGATCGCATTAA
>CM063500.1:123753376-123758376 GCA_032207245.1 Pardosa pseudoannulata | reverse complement strand
ATATATATGTGTGTGTGTATGTGTGTGTGTTTATGTATGCATGTTTGTATGCATGTGTGTATATGTATGTATATATATGTAAACTAGACGATCCGACAGACGGTGTCCTGTTTTAACACTGTCAATATAAATTGTAAAATGTTTTTAAATAAATTATAAATTTAATCATCTGGTGGGAAAAGTAAAGAAAAAGAGTTATTTTTAAAATACTTGACTCCACCCCACGTACAGTCGACTTATCAATTACGTGTGAGCGTACCTGTATACTGTAATTTAAATGTGTTGTGCATAAAGTTTAAATTGTCTTAAATAATTGCAAGAAAAAAACTGAAATTCTTTTCAGAGCAGATATATTTTTAAGTACAAAATCATTTACACCTTAAAAAATCCAGTGAAAAATTACAACTTATAAATAGAATTCGATTCTGGGGCTTCTCGTACTGAAGAACGTTGCTCTGACCACTGAGTACAGATATGTTGGCAGTGAAGGGTTTCTATGGCATTATAATAATCTTAACAAGCACGCATTCTGGATTTTTAATTAAAAAAATAATTTTACTGATCCAGTTAATCTATATTTCTCAATCAATTGATGAGTACAAAATTTCATCCAAATCAGTAACCGTTTAGGAGATTCTATTACAAACACACGGACAGAAGAATTTTTTGCATAATATATGTATGTATGTATGTAAATATCAAAATTTTTTTCACTTTAATGTCTCTTAAATCATTTTTAGCCACAAAATATCGTAATTAAAGGAGTGTCTACGACTTGGAATTTCTTCCAACCCATTTCCCAAAAACTTTCTCTGCTATAAATACAAATTTTCTGTCTATCGCATTTTCCACTGTCGCTGTTAAATGACTCAGTTTCTCATCCGATCTAAGTTACTTTTTATTGTTAAATTCATAATCATGTTGCCTGTCCCTTGGGAAAATTCAATGCGTCGCTTGATCTGGGGTCCAACTCTGTTCCAGCACGTGATTCGACGATCATTCGTCTGCCTTTGACTGTTAAACATTTCTTTTTTTGCCAGCTTTAAATAAAATTTAAGTTCTACTCGGGATTGCCGTTCTCTTTCATCGTGACAGACTGTTAGATTAATTAGGATTCTCCTTGCCGCGTAAGAAATAGAAACAATAGGCTTAATTCGATTACGGCCTATTAATTTTCGCCGTGTTATATATATATATATTATATATTTATATGTGTGTGTGTGTGTGTGTGTGTGTGTGTTGTGTGTGTGTTTGTGTGTGTGTGTATGTTAATCCAGCAGAAATAATACCTGCCGGTCACAATAAAATATTGTATTTTGTTCTTACTTGTACTAAAGAAATAAACATAGCAGTAATAATGTTGCTAGGGCCGACATTGAAGAGACCACATATTTTAAGAAAACTTGAAACTTTATCAGCTTCTAAAAAACATCTTTGCAGTCAACGACAGACAAGAGAAGGATACGAAAAACACTTTTCTTGGCGCATGTCAATATATTCGTGTTGAATTGATATTTGTACAGACATAGTTCATTAAAAGAAGCTCACAATTCATTTTTATATGTTTTTTTTAATTAAATTTAATGGTTGTAAATAATTGTGTATATTTGTGTTGTGTGTAAAAAATAAAGAAAGAAAAAAGAAGCAATGGTCCGTCGATTTCTTTAAAAAGAATTTGATACATAACTTTGCTGGAACAGATGTATAGCGAGACAGATAGAATTTTTATAATTACTTATCGGCAATTTTAACTGTTAGATTAAAGAGAAAATTTTTTGCGGCGACAGCTGGAAAACGTGCATATGGACAGAAATTAATATTTATTGCACAGATCTTTAATGTGTTGGAAGAATTTGAAGTCGAGGACACCTTTATAAGATATTTCGTAAAATAGATTTTATATAGAGAGGGTTTTTAAAGAGATTTAAAAATAAAATAATTTTGATATATTACATATATATATATATATATATATATATATATATATATATATTGTCGCAAATCAATTGCCTTTACAAACATGATGACAATCTCAGAAGAATCTCTCCCTTTCAAAACAATGCCGATGAAAACAAACAATTCTATTTTATTCCAAGAATTTCTCGTTCTCTTCCAATTCCTGTTGACACAGTTATCGAATTCATTTGATTCCGATTTTTCTCAAGAATCCGTCTCTTAAATCAAAACAAATTTCTTTTCGACGACGAATAATTAAGCGTTCCATTTTTACTTTCGCTCGTGTGTTCCGAGATTTTTATGACTGTTTGATAACGCTCTGATCCCAAAATAAATTCCGCATAATCAACCCGACTGTGTTATTTGTTCTACATGACACGTTTATTTGTGTCGACAAAAATTTGTTAAATTGCTCTGCCTTCTTCAAACATGTCTACTCTCGTAAACTCAAATATTAAGTTCTCTCGTAAAATATATATTTTCAAGTTTTTGAACCCAAACTCAAATATATATATACAAATTTATAGAAATGGAATATTTCTAGTATATGTAAGAAATAAAATATTTCTTTGGGGATTTTAGAATTTTTCTAGAGATTTTTTCAGTGTAACACCTTTGTTTTAACAAAAGTTTCGTAAATTCTAACAATCTTAAATTTTAGACAATTGAATAGGTAATTTCTTATATCTTTCTATTACGGAACGTTTATGAAATTTATTAAATTAAGTATGAAACTGTATACATATACAATAAAAATAATCAAACAAAATATAAATAAATTTTATAATAAAATAACTTAATAAGTAAAAACAAATGAACATCACGTTAAAAAATATTTTAAATATCGATAATTTTATTATTATAATTTTTGAAATATCTTGTTTATTTTTTAAAATGCTTATTTCTAGCTAATTTTCAATTTTTTCTTTCATTCTTGTATTATTACTACTTACAAGTTCTTTCGATCATATTTGGGTATAGATTTGTATACAAATTGAGTATTTAGTTTATAGAAAATATTTTTACATCTGTACTTAGAATTTTCGGACGAAGAAATATTCGGGTTTTCAAACCTTAAATTGTTTTTATAAATTAAATTAATTTGAAATTTAGAATGAATACACAGATTTAATTTAATATATATTTAGAATGTCCGATAAACAATTTGAAGAAATCTATAAAGAATGAAGTCACTAGGAGCATTTTAAAAAATCAACAAAAATTCTGATTATAAAATAAATTATACAAAAATGTTATTCGATTGTAAGAAAAAAAATTATGTGATTAATTTACTTATACTTTATTTTATTTATGAACAGTTTTTCGAAATTATAAGTTAAAAACACTTAGCAATATTCACAATCCCCTTAAATTGGCTCAATTAAAGTGACTGAAATTGAAGAATGTTTATATATATATATATATATATATATATATATATATATATATATATATATATATATATATATATATATATATATATAATATATATATATTATATATATATATATATATATATATATATATATATATATATATATATATACACATATGTTTTATATATGGAAATTTATATATCTATATATATATATATATATATATATATATATATATATATATTATATATATATATATATAGATATATAGATATAGATATATATATATAATATATATATATATATATATATATTATATATATATATATATATATATATATATATATATATATATATATATATATATATATATATATATATATATATGTATATATATATATATATACCCGTCTATCTATAAATATATACATATTATATGTTTATAGATATATATGTATATTTATATACCTATATATATATATATATATATATATATATATATATATATATATATAAATATGTGTGTGTATACGATAAATAGATACAAAAACAAATATGTATAGATATGGTTATAGGTATTGAATTTATTTTATTTCTTTTGCTTCAGTCTTAGAAGTAAGTTTCATTTTACTCATGTGTCCCTAAAATACAGTTCATATTATATTTCAGATTTATATTTCAGATTTTTCCAAAACTTTAATTATTATTTCAACTTTTAAAAACACAATTTTCACAAAATTTGTTTCCCATATTAAAAATTACGAAAAAAGTAAATAAAATGCTATTTAACATTTAGATACTATCAAGAATATATATATCTACATAATTTTATAAAATTTTAATATTGCTTGATTCTAAACTAGAAGTAAATATAAAAGAATTTTTAAGAAACGTTTGGGGGGGTTTTCACTTTCAGGGAGAAGAACGTTTTGACTGTGTTTTCAGTCCTCGAGGAGAGAGGAAATCGAACACAAAAATACAAATTTGTGTACATCTATAAAATTTTAAAAAGCATAAATCATTATGTGTACAAAATATATTTATCCATGTTATACAAAATAAACAAGAGACATTTGCGCTACAACAAAAAATTTTCTATAATTCAATAAACCAACAACATCACATAAAATTTCTTAACATTAACAGTTAAATTCAATATACGAGTGGACAGGAGAAAATCATTGTTGAAGCGTTGACATTCTTATTATGAGATTAAAGTATTAAATGCGTAATAGACAGAGGAATAGGCGAGATGGAATGGGGGAAAGCTGTAACCCCCCCTCTCTCATCAAAATTTCTGTAAATTAATATTGCACATGTAGCGTTTTCTGCATTAATTTTGAAATATAATTTGAATTGGGCGAACTCCCCCTATTTAAAATTTCTTACTACGATCCTGTTCATAGATAGAATTGCATCACTGCCATACCTTTGATTTTGGAATCAGAAAAATCTATTTGAAATTTTAACAATAGTTTTTTCTTATTATTTATTTAAAATTTCCTTCCCCTATAATATTAAAAATTTGGAATAAAAATCTAAAACATTTTATGAGGTCACCGTATGGCTTCCTTGTACGTCTATTAAATTATGCATATCATTTAAAATTATTTTATTTGAATGTAAGATACCAACCTCAATAAAGTGGATTGTTGAGCAGTTGCTTAA
>CM063500.1:123745876-123748376 GCA_032207245.1 Pardosa pseudoannulata | reverse complement strand
TGTGGTTGAAGCACCAACAAGATCTATGATTAGAAACAGGAGAGTGGGCTAAGAAGAGGAGTTGAATAAGCATAAAAAACTGACATTTTTTTTACCCATAATCCCGAAATAAAATTAATCTATAAGGGGTTAAGGAACGGTGCTAAATGCTCATCTGTCAGTCCACTTCTGAAATGATTCTTTCTAAGGCTCAAAGTCAAAAACACTTCTTCACGTATAAGAAGCAAATGTAGCGCTGATCTTCTGGGCTCGAGATAATAAATTTGGGATATAATATTTAACCAAAGTAGAAGGATATATAATGTATAAATATATATTTCTTTTACTGTGCCTCGAACCGGCAACTTAAAATCCTATCCGTGGGCCGGATAAAACCTTCCGGCGGGTCGGAGTTCGCCCATCCCTGCTGTAGATAAACATTTCCCAGTGCCTTGAGAAGCTGTAAAACAGCTCTTTGCCAACTTTCTGTATTGAAACGGTGAGACGCTTGCAGGAGACGGTTTTGTTTCCCTCTCCCACCCCCATTTTAAACAATTTCGGCCATCCCTTGTTAATGCTCGTCAGTGTAAGATGAATTACAATTCGAAATTTCAAATTCTGAGACTTTCTTGTGATATGTGTGCCTCAATCTAATTTGTCCTCGACCATAATGCTCTAAACCAAACCAAACTTTTCTTGAGTAAAGTGTGTTGATCAGTGACATTTGAGATATATATGTATATATACATGTGTATGTGTGTGTATTTATGTACACATATATATGTGATATAAAAAAACCATTTTAACCCTTTTTGGTCTTCTCAACTTTTGTTAACTTTTCCGACCCTTTTGCCACCAGAAAATGCTGAGTTAAGATAATTACCATGAGAAGTGAACGGGTTTTATAATAGAAAGTCAAAGTTCGTGGCACTTCGATGGCAAGTCTAAGAGTGTAAAGATGTACCGTCGACGTTTTTCGAAATTTTGTAACGAATGAAATATACGGACTGAAGGATTTGGACTTTTGTTCTTAAGTTTAATGAAGACCTAAGAAAAGATAAACTGCCGATCCTAACCCCGCCAAATTATGTAAGGGCTGGATTTTTCTCCTTAAAATATGCTTTAATTTTAGGCATATATATATATATATATATATATATATATATATATATATATATATATATATATATATATATATATATATATATATATATATATATATATTTGTTTATTTATTTATTTATACACACACATACATATATGTGTGTGGGGGAATGTAATTTATCAAAATTACTTCCAATAAAATAGCTATGACAAATTCTCCTTTTTTTTTAACCTCGCATTTTTAATGCCTAATTTCTGAGCCTTAAAATACCAGTTCACAGACTTAAATTATTTTTACCCTCGTCTCAAACCTAACATCGGAATAAATGCTAATTTTCTGCCAACCGATCACGTTTTTAAGCTGCCCCAGGAAATTGGTTTATACTCTGCAATAACTAAATGGCAGAAATGGGTGCTTTCGTGCTACATTAAATGCTTCATTCTTGCCTCCCAAAACTTCTGAACCATCTTAGCTCTCATGGGAACAGACGCTGTGCGGCCAACATTCGCAACAAATATGTATATTCTTATAACATTCTTTGCAAAGCTGTTGCACTGTAGACACAGTGCTACATTAAATGCTTCATTTTTGCCTCCCAAAACTGCTGAACCATCTTAACTCTCATGGGGACAGACGCTGTGGGACCGACATTCGCAACAAATATATATATTCTTATAGCATTCTTTGCAAAGCTGTTGCACTGTAGAGACAGTCGGTTGACCGATACGTTTTGATTCTCAATAAATGTATAGTTCCACGACTCTGGACATCGTATTCTGATGTAAAGCATTCGACTAAAAGTTCTTTTTGCCCAGCAACCCCGGGGGGAATAAAAAAATAGAGACTAATATCCGGCGTAATCCGTGAAAAATATTTCTATGGGTTACTTATATACTTGTGTGTATATATATATATATATATATATATAACCCACTGAAATATTTTTTGCGGACTACATGGGGAATTAGCCTTATATATATATATATATATATATATATATATATATATATATATATATATATATATATATATATATATATATCGCCTGGAAAAGGTACTTTAAAACCAAATACCCACTGGTACATACCGCTATTAAATTATATCTATAATTACCTCTCTTACGGCAATCGGAGATTTAATGATAAAAACTTAAATACTTTATCTTCTGAATTTCAACAAGATATTCTAAATTTCGAGCTACTACCTTTGATAGATTTTAAAAATTAACTTGGTTACGCAATGAATGTTTAAATTTATTATTTTAATAATTTAGTTCGTTTTTTCCGCACTTATTTAAGTATGCCTAGTAGATAAATTGTGCGAATATCTATTTTTAGTCATCCATGAGTGCATATATAATTATATATCATACATATATGAAGAAGTATTTGCATATATTTTTATCTTTCTATTAAT
>CM063500.1:123738376-123740876 GCA_032207245.1 Pardosa pseudoannulata | reverse complement strand
ATATATATATATATATATATATATATATATATATATATATATATATATATCACGTTTAGCGAGATAATTTTCTTCTGACAAACAAAGTAAAATGAGATGATATATTGAAATTGGTTATTTTCTAGTATGTCTGTGATAAATTTTGAAGATGACTTTCGTTTCGTTCATTAGCAAATGATTTATTATGTAATCTCTTATGATACATATTTTATCCGTTCTCAAGAAATAATTTAAATTTATCATGTGATTGTATTTCCTTCTATATGTGTACAAACTTTTATAACTTTTGGGATATTAACACTTCGCGTGCGGGCAACGTATTATTACGTTTTTTGCAGTCTGTCACTGGAGCGCAGGTCACGTAAAAATACGTATTGAGTAGATTTGTGGTGGATACCCGCTAACCACCACAAATCTACTCAATACATAATTATATGTATGTGGGACATTATATGCGTGTAATTTGCGTTGGTATGCAAAGCTTTGCATTTTTTCTTTCCACAAGTTAGGATTGTCGAGTGACTCGGTCTTTTGTTGCGTTATTTCGTCTTCCATCGAATTCCTAGCTCCAGAACGTACAAGTCGTGTTTTGTCCATTGGAAGCTTGGTTTTTTATTGTTGAATACAAAATGGATAAAATGAGCCGTCGTGACAAAGAGAGTGACGAAGAAATAGGCGCTGACAGATGATCGGACTTTCATTTTAAAAATCGTTTATTTTTGCGATTTCGTAAAAATTTTTTTTTTTTTTTTGTTAAATAATCCTACAGTATATATTAAAGTGTAAAATAAAAAAAGCTTCTTTCCTAAAAACAAAGTAGTTTTCGATGGACTGCGATTTTTCTGAATCACTAAACTGTCGCTCGATTCACGAATAAACGCCCGATGCATGCGTAAGTTGGCAATGAAGTATATTTGCATGCCAAGTGTTAAAATAAATTAAATAATATACTTCACTCATCTTAGTAGATGTAGTATCTTATGACGCTTAAAATTTTCATTTTAACTGTCTTTTTACATTTCATTATAAAATAACGTTTTCTTTTTTAAAAATAAATTTAGGTAACCTCCTTAAAACATTGCCACAAATCGAGTTAAATAATTTAAAAATAAATGAAACAATATATTTCTCTAATTTAAGAACGCAATACCTTTAAACACTTAAAATATACATTTTAACTGTATTTTGTCAATTCATATCCTATATAATAATAGTCTAAGTTGTCTGTCTATTCGTCCTCAAATTTATGAAGCGGTTGGACCTGGAATGGATAGAGGCATCCCTATTGGATTCTTGATGAGTTAGGGTTAGCAACATTCAAAAACCACCCTTCCTTCCTTCCTTTTATAGCATTTAATGCCATTATTTCAAGCCCTATTTTCCCTGGTTAAGAACAGGAGATTTAATTTATCAATTTGTCACATAATAAATAGGTAAAAATAACATTTTTTTTCTATCACTATGACGTTATTTCTTTAACCATCTAATTTCATCATTTCTTATTTTAAATTACTTCCATATCGTCTGCATTATTTTCATACGTTTTATCGCTGAACTGAGATACTAAGTCAATAATTTTCTTTTATATTTGGCTTAAATAATAGATAAGGTACATGTGTGATAATTTTAAATTCAATCATCAATTTATCACATAATAAATAAGCAAAAATAATATTTTTTCTAGCATTATGACGTCATTCCTTTAACCATCTCACTGAATCATTTCTTATTTTAAATTACTTAAATATCGTCTGCGTTATTTTCATACTTTTTATCACTGAACTTAGATATTGCGTCAATAATTTTCTTTTATATTTGGCTTAAATAACAGATTAGGTACATGTGTGATAATTTTAAATTTAATCATTAATTTACCAATTTATCACATAATAAATAGGCAAAAAGGAACATTTTTTCTAGCATTATGACGTCATTTCTTTGATTATCTCATTTAACCATTTCTTATTTTAAATTACTTAAATATCGTCTGCGTTATTTTCATACTTTTTATCACTGAACTTAGATATTGCGTCAATAATTTTCTTTTATATTTGGCTTAAATAATAGATTAGTTACATATGTGATAATTTTAAATTTAATCATTAATTTATCAATTTATCACATAATAAATAGGCAAAAATAACATTTTTTTCTAGCAGTATGACGTCATTCCTTTAACCATCTCATTTAACCATTTCTTATTTTAAATTACTTATATATCGTCTGCGTTATTTTCATACTTTTTATCATTGAACTTAGATATGGCATCAATAATTTTCTTTTATATTTGGATTAAATAATAGATTAGGTACATGTGTGATAATTTTAAATTTAATCATTAATTTACCAATTTATCACATAATAAATAGGCAAAAAGGAACATTTTTTCTAGCATTATGACGTCATTTCTTTGATTATCTCATTTAACCATTTCTTATTTTAAATTACTTATATATCGTCTGCGTTATTTTCATACTTTTTATCATTGAACTTAGATATG
>CM063500.1:123690876-123730876 GCA_032207245.1 Pardosa pseudoannulata | reverse complement strand
GCATGTTTAGGACATGTACTAGACTACTCCCTTCAAGTGTATGTGTGTATGTATGTATGTATATATATATATATATATATATATATATATATACATATATATGCGTGTTGTATGTATATCTATATATAATATATATACATACTCATGTGCGTGTATATATATATATACATATATATACACACACACAAACAGGTATGCAACATTTTCTACCATTTCTCACGCACGGTTCATAATTCCTTAACATAATTACCTCCCTCTCGCGTTCCATATTCCCCGCCCTCCCTTGTCCTTTACCCGTGACGATGGCAACACAATTGCCTTCCGATGCGCGGTCAAGACGACAATTCTGCCATTTAGCTAAAAAAGAAGAACACCTCATTCTATTTTTTTTTTCTTTGTCGTTTGCGAATGAACGACTCCATTTTTCCCCATTTTCTAAGAGTCGAATTCACGCCACTTGACTCTTTTGAGATCTCGTGTACACCGCCCCCTGTTGTTCTTTTCGTGATGCTTTTCCTTCGCATTACTTACATTTTGTTCTTTGCTTTTGTGATATCAATTGAGGGAATCTTGATGTGTGTGTAAGATTAATATAATACAGCGATATGTCGGTTTTCGTCCACATTCTGTTCTACAGCAGTAGGTGAGAATAAGAGGCTGATTTTTCCATAGTTCTATCCAATGCGATGCAAGGATTTTGTTCGATACACTTCAAAAATACATACGGAAAACACATTTTGTCAGTGGCAGTTCGTTTACTTGAGCACATGCACACGAACCATCAAAGTAAACGGAGATAACGATATATCTATAAATATTAAAAAATAATATATATATACTTCGCCATTTTTGTAAATTTCCAGGGTAAGGTTCTCCCCCACATTTTTAAACACCTTAATACCTAACCAGGGTCTGATTATCGCACGGGAACTTAGGGCTAGAGATGTAAAAAACCCGGAATTTTGAAGATTTAGGAATAAACCCGGGAATTTTGGGGAATAAACCCGGAATTTTGGGAACTTTGGGAAGAAATCATTTTAACAATGTTTACATTTATTTTTTCAACAGTGGCTATTTAAGAATTAGCATATTATTTAAGAGATTTTTTTATACTTTTGGCAATATATGTATTCAAGGAATAATAGCAATGAGCATTTAAATTATTTTATAGTAGTACTTATGTAATTAATGACCCCGTTAGTCTTATCAAACACATAACTGGTTGCTTCCATTTTAATGGCTAATATAATTATATACATTATTTTTGACCATTATTTATTATGTAAATTGCTTTACGCTAAACTTTTCCCCTCCTTTTATATTATAAAAATACATATCTTTAAATTTAAAATAACAGTTTATTATTTTTTGTAATACATATATCATTTAAAGGTGTCATCAAATGACACTGTTGCATTTTGTGTTTAATTCCTACACACACACACATTATATATATATATATATATATATATATATATATATATATATATATATATATATATATAGAGAGAGAGAGAGAGAGAGAGAGAGGTAGGTAGAGAGAAAGAGAGAGATAGGTAGAGAGAGATAGGTAGAGAGAGTGAGAGATGTTAACCAAGAAAAATAATGATTTATGGGTTTTGTGACACTACAGATTATTGCTTAATATTTATGTAATAATAAAAATATTGGATATTTCTCAAAGGAAAAATATAATCCTACTTTCATACTAAACATGATACCTTGCTAAATATAGTTAGTGAATCCCAATGATTCAATTTTTTTCATAGCATATAATAGTTAAATTTTACGAAAATATCAAAGACAGAAAAAAATGGTGGTTCTCATTGCTTCATAGGAATTGGCGACTTCAAAATACTACAAAATTCCCATGTTTTGGAATTTTTCAAAATTCCCTTCCCAAAAAATCTGGTTTTTTCCACTCCTCACAACTCTAGTTCTATCGAATGCGATGCAAGGATTTTGTTCGATACACTTCGAAAATACATACAGAAAACACATTTTATCAGTGGCAGTTCCTGTACTTGAGCACATGCACACGAACCACCAAAGTAAACGGAGATATAGATATATCTATAAATTTTAAAGAATAATATATATATACTTCGCCATTTTTGTGAATTTCCAGGGTGAGGTTATCCCTAGAACTAAAATTCAAGCAAGTTATGTGTTTGATAAGACTAACGGGGTAATTAATTACATAAATACTACTATAAAATCATTTAAATGATCATTTATTATTTCTTGAATATATATATATATATATATATATATATATATATATATATATATATATATATATATATATATATTTATTTATATATATTTATTTATTTATTTATATTTATATTTATATAAGTAAAAAAAAAATCTCTGAGAAATAATATGTTAGTTCTTAAACAGCCACTGTTGAAAAAATAAATGTAAACATTGTTGAAATGGTTTCTTCCCAAAGTTCTCCAAATTCTAGTTCTAAATATGTTAGTTCTTAAACAGCCACTGTTGAAAAAATAAATGTAAACATTGTTGAAATGGTTTCTTCCCAAAGTTCTCCAAATTCCGGATTTATTCCCACCTCTTCAAAATTACGGGTTTTTGACATCTCTAGTTCTCCCCCACATTTTTAAACACCCTAAATACGTAAACAGGGCCTGATTATCGCACGGGCACTTGGGGCACGAAAATTGAGTCGAGTGCTGAAAACACATATTAAGTGGGAAAAAATTGCAAACTTACGCTACCATCGTTAAGTTTTAATAAATTATTGTACGAGGTAATTGTGTTTGTCATGAACTATATTGTTTCTTATTTACTTTAATTTTACTGTTATTTACCTGATAATTAATTCCCTCGACGAACCTGGTGCTCTTTTTATCCTATAGGTTATTGCATAATTATAAGACAGATTATTAGCAACGTACCACTATAAACCGTTAAATCGTCTCATCAATAAGGCAATTTCAAGCAGTAGGGCAAATTCTCAACTTATGACAATTCTGGCTTTAGTTTCAAACGGAAGGGCAGTTTATTGTTTGTCTATTGGCTGTTGTAAACATGAAAATGAATGGGAATGGCATTATAGTAGGTCGTGATGTTGCCACAAATTGCTTTATTTAAATTATTTTTAATTCTATTATTAATATTTATTTTCTGCACCACAGAGCTTGTGAGTGTGACAAGGTAAAAACAAAAAAAAAAGTGGGTCACTCTAGGTCTTTAAAAGTCCTTCATTTTTAGCATGGCTAAACAGAGATAATAATGATTACGTAAAATGAAAATTTGGTGTTCTTGATTTTGAATATTACTTTAATGCTCATTTCTTAAATCTGTTCGCTAATTCAATGTTATAATTTTTATATGACTGTAATTATGATAATAACTTGTGTCTATAAATTTGCGATGGGGGTGGAGGCCACAAAAATTGGACTGTGCCCTGGGCACAAAAGTACCTTAGTCAGGCCCTGTACGTAACAATCGCACTGCATTGTTAGTTACTACAGCAGAGAACATTTCTTGGTTTTTTCTCGATCACACGTGCGATCGAACATTCCATTGTATAAGAATATCCACGGTACAAAGTAGCAGAAGGGAAAAGAACACCGATTAATATCATTCCATTCGCATATTTTCAGTGTGTGCCAGCTCGCATAGTTTGCAATTAATTCATACAAATTCTTCAAAAGTTGTTAGCTATATTCGCTTCTTGTGATATTTTTATAATTTCATTTTTCGATGTATATTTTTTACTAACTAATGTAAACAGTTAAGACTGCTCTTATTAAAATCAGTACTTCGTTATTAGAGTAAATACATTTTTTCAACGTTGTCTTTGGAAAGAATAATTGTAATATCATAAATATGACTGGATGTTTTCGAAGCTTTAATAACGGCTGCCAATTATTGTAACTATTTTAATGACTATTACCGCAGCTGAAAGATGCTTCTGAACTCAAAATGTTTTTCTAAAGACATTTTTAAAAAGCACTGTGAGCGAACACAGAATAAGTTCGCTGGCTGTGTTCAGAATCAAAAAGTCATGTTAAATCATTCACTGAAATATTAAACTGAACTGAAGAAATTGCATTTCTCCACATAGTTCTTGGAAAGAATAATTCAAATGATTTCATAAATATGACTGGTATTATAAGTTTCCTACAATGTTTTTATAGAAAACAACTTATATTTACCTATACCTTTCGACTACCTATATATTTCGAAATACCTATACATTTCGAAAAATCGTTTTAAATCATTCAATCAAATATTAAACTGATGTGAAGAAATTGCATTTTTCAACATATTCTTTCGAAAGAATAATTAAAATGTTTTCATAAATATGACTGGTATTATAAGTTTCCTACAATTTTTTTTATAGAAAACAACTTATAGAATACATTTCGAAAAATCGTGTTAAATTATTTAACGAAATATTAAATTGAAATGAAGAAATTGCATTTTTCCATATAGTTCTTGGAAAGAATAACTGAAAAGATTTCATAAATATGGCTGGTATTATAAATTTCCTACAATTTATTTTATAGAAAACAACTCATAGAATACATTTCAAAAGATCATGTTAAATGATTCAATGAAATATTAAACTTAACTGAAAAAATGGCATTTTCAACACAGCTTTTGGAAAGAATAGAATACATTTCGAAAAATCGTGTTAAATTATTTAACGAAATATTAAATGAACTGAAGAAATTTCATTTTTTCTTATAGTTTTTGGAAAGAATAATTGAAATGATTTCATAAATATGACTGGTATTATAAGTTTCCTACAATTTTTTTATGGAAAACTTATAGAATAAATTTCGAAAAATCATTTTAAATCATTCAATGAAATATTAAATGAACTAAAGAAATTGCATTTTTTCTTATAGTTTTTGGAAAAAATAATTGAAATGATTTCATAAATATGACTGGTATTATAAGTTTCCTACAATTTTTTCATGGAAAACAACTTATAGAATACATTTCGAAAGATCGTTTTAAATCATACAATGAAGTATTAAACTGCACTGAAGAAATCGCTTTTTCAACATGGTTTTTGGAAAGAATAACTGAAAAGATTTCATAAATATGGCTGGTATTATAAATTTCCTACAATTTATTTTATAGAAAACAACTCATAGAATACATTTCAAAAGATCATGTTAAATGATTCAATGAAATATTAAACTTAACTGAAAAAATTGCATTTTTCAACATGGTTTTTGGAAAGAATAATTCAACTAATTTCCTAAGTATACTGGTACGTTTCCTACAATTTTTTATAGAAAACAACTTATAGAATCATTTTCAAAAATCATGTTAAATGATTCAATGAAATATTAAACTGAACTGAACTGAAGAAATCGCATTTTTCAACATAATTTTTGGAAAGGAATAATTGAAATTATTTCATAAATATGGCTGGTATTATAAGTTTCCCACAATATTTTTATAGAAAACAATTTATAGAATAAATTTCGAAAAATCATGTTAAATGATTCAATGGAATATTAAACTGAACTGAAGAAATGGCATTTTTCAACACAGTTTTTGGAAAGAATAACTGAAATGATTTCATAAATATGATTAGTATTTTTAATTTCCTACAAATTTTTATAGAAAATAACTTATAGAATCATTTTGAAAAGTCATTTTAAATCATTCAATGAAATATTAAATGAACTGAAGAAATTGAACTTTTCCACATACTTTTTGAAAAGAATAACTGAAATGATTTCATAAATATGGCTGGTATCATAAGTTTTCTACAATTTTTTATAAGAAACAACTTATAGAATACATTTCGAAAAATCGTTTTAAATCATTCAATGAAATATTAAATGAACTGAAGAAATTGAACTTTTCCACATAGTTCCACATGTTCAATCATTTCAGTTATTCTGTCCAAAAGACAGAATAGCTGAAATGATTTCATAAATGTAACTGGTATTATAAATTTCCTACAATTTTTTTATAGCAAACAACTTAAAGAATACATTTCGGAAAATCATGTTAAACCATTCAATGAAATATTAAACTGAACTGAAGCAGGGTCCCCACTCTTTTTCCAGAACAAAAATGAAGGACTTTCTAAGGACCAAAATAACTTTTTATAAGGACCTACTTGAAATACACGACATAAACCCTATTTCCTGAGGAACATATTTTAATGATTATGAACCAGACAAGGCATGTTCAATAAATGCCCTACAATATTTCAGAATTAAGTTTTTAAAAATGCCTAAAAATTAATATAAGATAAATCTATTTGACAAAAACTAATTTTGAAAAATGCACATCTAAAGTTTTTTGAGTAATCAAACTAAAAATAAATTGTGAATAAAAACATTATAAACAGTACTTTCCGAGGGTTTAAAAAATGACTGATAAATAACATATCAATCATTTTATATTATATATATATATATAAATATACATATACTAGATGATTATACTCGACATTGCCTGAGAAAAAAGAAAGTTTGACTTTCCTATTACATTAACTGCAACGAAAATTAAACTTTCATAACTGAAATATCTACTGATCCCCATCCTCCCTGCTTCGTTTAATAAAAATGTGCAAGACTGTTAGCTATTAGGAAAGGCCAGCTGACTTTATACTTTAAACCTTTTAAGTATACAAAAGATTATTTGTCAAACAAGTAACTAAGAAAAAACTGTCGCAAGAAAACTCACAGGAAATCACATGACGATGGCAGATCTCACCGATGGAGAAACTGATCACATTCCAATTTAAAAATTAAGGAATTTTTAAGGACCTTTGACAAAAATTAAGTAGTTTTAAGGGCCCTTAAAAATGAAAGTTAAAATTAAGGAGTTCTTAAGGACTTTTAAGGACTGTGGGAACCCTGTGAAGAAATTGCATTCTTCAACATAATTTTTGGAAAGAATTGAAATTATTTCATAAATATGACTGGTATTATAAATTTCCTATAATTTTTTATAGAAAATAATTTATAGAACATATTTTGAAAAATCATGTTAAATCATTCGATAATAAAATATTAAACTGAACTGAAGAAATTGCATTCTTCAACATAGTTTTTGGAAAGAATAACTGAAGTGATTTCATATGACTGGAATTATTAGTTTCCTACAACTTTTTTATAGAAAGCAACTTATAGAATACATTTCGAAAAATCATGTTAAATCATTCAATGAAATATTAAACTGAACTGAAGAAATCGAATTCTCAACACAATTTTTGAGAATAATTGAAATGATTTCATAACTATGACTGGTATTATAAGTTTCCTACAATTTTTTTTATAGAAAACAACTTATAGAATACATTTCGAAAAAATCACGTTAAATCATTGAATTAAATATTAAACTGAAGTGAAGAAATTGCATTTTTCCACATAGTTTTTGGGAAGAATAATTGAAACGATTTCATAAATATTACTGGAATTATAAGTTTCCTATAACTTTTTTATGAAAAACAACTTATAGAATACGTTTTCAGAGAATCGAAAATTTTGCTAGTAATTGTTTCTACTCAAATGACTACTACTGCAGCTGAGAGGTACTTCAGAATACACATACACCAGTGTTCGTTCTGAATAGGGGAAACACAGTAAAATATACTCTATAGAATAAAAAGTAAATGCTTTATATTTAAACTAAAACGTTTATTATATACATTATTTACAGATTAATATATGACATGACAGTCATTTTGTTGTGATATTCATCAATATTTTTAAAATAGTATTCCTTAATGAAAATGTTATGAGATCCAGGTATCAATCATGAATATTAAGTCAGTTTACCTCTAGGCATTCACAGGGAAGCAGGACAGGCTGAACGTCAGTGCTGAAATAAAGGTTGTTACTTTGCTGAACGTCATGCTGGCTTAACGGTGGTCACTTTGTCAGAGGAGAGATCAGGCAAATATTGCTGGGCCAGGCTCTCTGTCTTGCTCACAGGATATGGATGCACCCGTCCACTCTGGTGCCTGACCTCGACTCCTTTTCCAAATTTTTTCCACAACTTTACACCTCAGTTCAACATCCCTTTTTTTCTCTTTTCCAATCACTTGTTATTGAAATTTTTTCCACATCTGCACACCCGAAGGGAATGCAGATGGACTCATAAAAATGCCCCCTTTGGTGAAAATTGACATAATTGCTTAGCCCCTGCCCCCTTATCTCACGGCTCCATCACTGCCTGGGTTTGACCGTTACAATTGTGCCACTCCATCAGTTATAACGCCTCCACAGGGGTCCCCCATTAAAAATCCATCATATTAGATTTTTAATGGGGAATTTAATTTAATTGGATTATATCCATCATATTGGATTTTTAGTGGACTTATCAAAAAATTTAAGTCCACATCTGCATCTATATTCTCCTTAGAAATTTAGTCCACATCTGTGTGGCACGTGCTGTCCATTGTGGGAAAGTACATCAGTACAGCATGCAGTATTAAAACACAGGGTATGTGGCTTTTTTCTATCACACAACTGAAACATTTGTGGCAGTTTCTGCTAACCACACAGACGTCAGAAGCCGATGTTTCAGTAGAAGCACCGATTAGGCTGAAGCCACTACAACTGCAACTGTTTCTCCCTACGATTGCGTGATTGGATTTTGCGGGAATGCCTACCTTGACCATATAAATGCCGGCGAACTGGTGTTCTACCTGCTCTTCTACTTTCAACACTTATGCACAACTTTGTGTGCTCATCTCAATATTGAGATAATTCTGTTTATGTTTTCTGTAACTTATTATTTGGTTTGTTCATTAAACTATTTGCTGAGCTGAGAATGTTTCTTAGCTAAATTGCAGTCATTACCCAAACATTAATGCACATTGAATAGTACAGTTGGTTTACTGTGCAACTCAGGTCAAAGCCATCCTACTTCATTTAAAAATGTGACTTGAAGATCTATTTTTTTATGCCAATTACAGTGCTATCTATTCATACACTGTGGAACTTTTTCTACATACCATTTCCCCCTTCTTCCAGTATATTCAATTCAAATTTAAATTCATTCTAAATTCCTTTTAGTTCTTTTTTAATGTGGTTCTTTTTTTACAACATTTTGAAAGTGAGACTTTAATTATATCTATTAATATTTAAGTAGCAGAAAAGCAGTAAAACAGACAAGCACAGTATCTATAATAGAAAATACATTTTATTAAAAGCTCCATCAATTATTTCTCTGTTTTCATACAAGTCACATGATCTGCAACATAAAATACATTTTTTGTTGTCGACATAAAGTTCTGCGTACAATAAGTACAAGACTCAATAATAAAGCGAAAATAATAATAAGAAAGCAAAAAAAATCAAGAATTTTGATGATAAGTACACAATTTAAAAAAAAGATTAACTAATTTGCAGATATTTTTTACTGATACAAAAATTATTACAATTCAATTTTATTTATTTAATATATATATATATTTATATATCTTCATACATTGTCTGACTGTACAAAAGTTTACAAATGTCATGTTTTAAAGGGAGGACTAGCTGTTTTGTGTTTTAGGATGCAGTGGCCGCTGCTGGTTTTGACTTGTGGTGGAACACTTTGATGATCCCGTTGAAGTCAGCACTCACCATCACATAGTGGTGGGAGCTGTGCTCCAGTGGTGGCACCGTGGTAGTTTCATCTTCTGTCGGTGGATCCAGTTGTTTCATGATGAGGGAAGGGTTAGGTGCAAACACTGCTGCAGTCACTACAGCATTATGAGCTGACAAACACACATAAAAATAAACACAGATATATATATGTGTACTTTATGAATACATTTTTAACAAATAGGAGCATTAGTACAATTATGAACAGGGTATCTGCCAAAATAAAATGTTTCAAATCCATGACTTTTCATGACTTTCCCTGATTTAGCAGATCATTTTCCATGACTTTAAAAAGCTTTCATTAAAAGTATATATGAATAAAACTTCTGATGTACATACAAATAAAATATATGCTTTTAGAGAAATTACAGGAATTTTATCATAAAAAACTATAAACTTACTTTATAAGTGTTAATAAACTCACATACATAAAAATAAATTGTTGTATCTACATACCTAAGTTTAATCATATAGCCATTTTTCAATCAAAATGTTTCCAATTTGAATTCAGGGTACTTTGGTATTATCCAGGTGACCATGAATAATAGCCAAATATAACCCTATAATGTTTATATACAATATCCCTAGAGATAAACTTATATTTTGTGCAAAAATCTTAACTCATTTTTATTAAAAAATAATTATTATTATATTAATAAAATTTTAATCTACAATTTAAGAAAAAAAACCAGAATAATATACATTTACCCACCCATTAAGCTTTCTTGCTTTGAGTTTCCTTGGTGAACTAATTTTACTTGGCAATAGGGTCAATAGGATAATACATAAATACCAAACTCAGTAACTTCAGCCAAATGACAAGTAAAAATAGAATTAAACAATTCAATGCATTTTTTTTAATCAGTAGTTTAGCGGATCCATGACTTTCCATGACTTTTACTCATTTTGCTGGCAAAAATCAAGACTTTCCATGACAAAATTAATCCTTTGTCTAAATCCATGACTTTCCCTGACTTTCCAGGTGCGCGGAAACCATGTATGAATTCAAAAACTTATTAATTTTTCACACTGCACTGGAATTTTTCCATTTCGCAGTTCTTTGTTAAGTCATTCTTATTAGAGCTTATTTTTGCATCCTTTATCATGTAAGGCAATATTATCCCTATCAGTTAAATACTTCATTAGGGAAGAAAATGATTACAGAGACAACATTCTCAAAAATGTATCACATTTTAACAAGAAGATAAGATCATCATCAACTGAAAGCAAAGAAGGAATAAAACTAAGTATGGGTTTTTGAGCTTACTCTCTTTTAACACACTTCTTTTTTCAAATAGAAATTAGCCAATCCACCCCATATATATTCAGAAAACTTCTCCTTTTGATTGTTTATTTCCCTTTTCTTTTAACCACTCAGATATACCTTCTATATTGATACCTCTCTTCCACTTGCCAATCTCCCAGCAAGAGGACATTCAGACTGTGAAGACCCCCACTTTGTCCAGAACTAACGACTGGAATCAGCTGATTTAAAGCCTCCTGAGAATTCAGCTAAAAAAAACTAGCTGTAACCTTAGCTGGAGTTCCCAGGTAACTGGAACCATAACTGACCCTGAGGTACAAAAACTCTAGAATTTTTTGACTTAGGGCTTTTCGATATTTTTCTTACGTAAGTGCTTTGACCTCGTGGAGGCTTTCCCGTCTTTTGACCGGAGCCAGCTTTCTAGTGATTAATTTCGGGAGATTCGTAAATTCCACTCATATAGGGAGTGGCAGAGTCCCTGATACCGAAAGGGGGATAAATTGGGTTTGCATTGCAACCTGGAAAAGCGTCCCCAGTTGTGTGCGATTATTTAATCTCTTTTCTTTCGACTGTAATCATCGTGGTGATGTTATGCAGGCGACAATCCTTTGCATTTCGACTTGTTTGGGGAGATTAGAATCCCCTTGTATGTAGCCGTATTTACTCAAGAAATAAAAGTGATTTCCAATTTTATCGTGACTGTGATCCTTCTTCATGCTACCTCTTCACTCGAGAACATTGAAGTCGTCACAAGACTCACAAATTTAACCTGCACATTCTCAGTGTAAACAGGGACTTGTTTAGTGCACCTGGCCAGGCTTAAACCTAAAACACTGAAACTCTTGTCCCACACACTAAGCACTAGACTATCTTGACTTCTACTTCCATAACTTGAAACTTTTATATTTTTGTAGTTTTTTCTATTTTATTAAATATTGTTAAGTTATTATTTACCTGTCTATTGTACCACAAACTAGCACCAATGGTACCAGATTACAAACAATTCAGTTCATTTCCATCCGATTGAAACACACTTCATCTTTTCATCTTTATTTGTTGTTAAAAAATTCAATTAAAGTTGATCCTGACTTTTAGATCACCCATTATGAATGCATGTGTGTATATACATATATACGACGCGCATCCAGAAAGTAAGTTTCCCAATGTTTTCCCCTTTAAAATAAACATAATTAGCTGTGTCAATTGCATGTGCATAACAGATCTATGACGTATTAATCATATGCCAGCTGGACAAGTCCTGATTCGTGCCAGTAGCAGGGTAACAGTGGTCTGAAATGGAAACTCTACTTCGTCTCTCCCGCTGCCTGCAAGATTCGGTCGGTGATCTCGAATGCACAAAGCATTGCCCCAATTGAAGTTCGTCATCTTCTCTGTCAGGTCTATGAGCTGAAATTGACACTTGAACCCAAAATTCAACACTTAGCAGCAGCACTGACATTTCTGCTACAGTATCACGATCACGGCAACGAGTTCCTCGACAGGATCGTCATGGGCAACGAGACTTGGATTTCGCACTTTACCCCAGAAACCAAGCAACTGTCAATGCTTTGGCATCATAGTAGATCTTCAGTCAGGACCAGATTCAAACAGATGCTGTCGGTACAGAAAGGTATGTGCACAGTGTTCTGGGACAGGAAGGCTGGTTGCATTCACAGATGGCAGAGTTTTACAATGGAGGGATACAAAAGTGGATCCCACAATACGACAAGTATCTCAATTCTCGTGGTGGCTATGGTGAAAAATAGCTGAAACATGGCTGTACTTGTTGCCAATAAATATGTCCGTGAAACTGTGAGTTCTTTTTTTCTTTTAAACAAGGAAAACTAGATGCACCTCGTACTTAAATATTTTTTAACATTCAGGAATTATTATTTTCCTGATAAACTGAATAATTATTTGAGGGGAATATGTTTTATTTAAATGTTGAATTATCATAAAAAATTGTCCAATTTTTAAATTTAAATTAGTTTTAATAACATTAAAAAGTTTAAAATTTAAAACTAAAACTTGGATTTGTATAAAGGCATATTAGGATTGTTTGGTAAACATTTTGTAAAAATCTATAACAAGTTTAGTCTCTAGAAACATTTTTAAAAGTAAGAAAATTCATAAAAAAAATAATTTTTAAATGCATTGGATTTTATAATAAAAAAAATTATTTTTCAACTTTTCCTTATTTCTTCTCGGGGCGAATCGTCCTCTTTCGGATTCCATTTTCCTCACGGTGCGGCGCCTCTATGACTGATGCGCCCTTGGCAAATGCCACCTTTGCCCCGCCCTAGTTATGTCCCTGTTATTGTTTATAAATATTTACACATTTGAAGTACATGTAAATAAATAGAAAATGTATTTAATTATTTTGGGGGTTTAATTCCTCGTATTTTCGCTCCAATGAAATCAACATTTTTTTTCTAAGAATGAAAACATTTACAAGCTGTACTTGTTGTTAATAAATATGTCCATGAAAGTGTGACTTCTTTTTTTCTTTTAAATAGGGAAACTTACTTTCTGGATGCGTCACGTATATATAATTATAATTTTATATATATATATATATATATAAATGTAAGTATTTATACAAAAATTGCTGCAAGACATTCTTTGAGAGTATAACTAGTATACTGAGACACCTCTATAGTGAAGAATATCCCAAAACTAAAGTAAACAGTAAATAAGTTACCTTTGACCCCTGTCCAGTAGTCGTTCCGGTCCCGCCTGAACTTGGTACAGTCGTGCGATGTTTTCCAGATGTAGATAAACTGGTCCTCAGATCCGCTGATAATGTATTTGCCATCATGACTGCAATAGATACAACACAACATTGGACACAACACAACATTGACACAAACATAGACACAACACAACATAGACACAACACAACATTGCTCTTTATTCAAGAATATTTATAAATTAGATTTTAATACATGCAATACATTAATTTTATGATCAAACAATTTTTTTTTTTAATGATGTTTTGAAATATGTACATAGCTAGATTAGAGTATCTAAACAAAAATTGTGAAGAAAAAGAGAAATGTGTGCTTTGACGTAAATTACTTTAATGTACATTTCAGTACAAAATGTACATTTCAGGAACTTCTTTACAACTTTTTAAAATCACTAAATTCTGGAAACCATATGACTAATTACATTTTAATAAGAAAAATAAGATTAGAGCATCCCATTTATGGTCTTTTATTAAAATATTTTGTTATTAATTCAAATTTTCATTTTTCAACAACAGACTTTTGCAGTGATACACCATGAAAAAAGTGACTGTTTACTTAAAGTGACTAAAAGTGATGAATTGTAAAAAAAGTGACTAAAGGTGAGAAAAGTGACGGAATTGCAAGCCTGTGCATTGTAAGCTTTAAAATATACGCCTAGCTACCAGATGGATTTTTTTTTTTTTATAAAAAATATATATTATAATTGAATAAGGATCTTTAATAAAGTTGTATATGTCTCAAATTTTTGTCAAAACTGAAAAATGTCAGACCTAAAAGGCTTTCAAAGAGGTTGGTTAAATTGATGGAATAGCTGGAGACCAAAATATTACAGCTTTTATGCATTTCTAGAAATCTAAAGTTTTGACAGTGTACACATTTTGCAGACAGACAAGATTAGCTAATAAGATAGTGGATAAGTTGTGTGAAACAAACGAATGTGTACTGAAGTGGATTGCAACATGGTGTTCTGGTACACACGTCATCAGCCCATGATTAATTTCTCCCCATAACTGTTCCCAACAGTGACATGTCAAAAACATTTAATATTTCATGCTTTCCACATTACATCTACTTTGTTGCTGACTCTAAATCAGTAATCTCATGAACATGTTAGTGTAATATTTTGTTTAACTTCACTACTATTTTTATTGCTTATTAAAAGTCACTTCGAACTACAAAAGATATTATATATTAAAATTAAAACCATTTAAAACTATTTTTAACAATTCTGACCCCTTTTGACCAGTTTTTGACGGTTAAAACCACTTTCTGGTCAAAATCAGTTTTGACCGGTCAAAATTACAACGATGGAATGTAAACTAAACATTTTTCTTAGATGCTTAACAGAACTTACATATTCTCTTGAATTCCATTTCACTTACCTAAAACTGGCCTTGATTTGGCTGCTCAAGTTGAGGTATCCTTTGTATTTACAGGTCAAGCTCAGATCTCGAAGGTCATATAGTCGGATTCGAGAGTCATTTGATGTCACAAGAATCTAGTTCAAAACAGATTGTAAACAATATATATATGTACCCATTTTCTGATAAAATCTATCTTTTAAAATTCATTGTAATATATTCACAGCTTTTACTTAAGGAACAATATGATTCTTATAAAGTCATTATCCAGGCTTGAATATTGATGATATCTTTTGAGGATAATTCGGTACTTTGAAATTATTTCTTAATGATTTGTTTAAGGTATCCATCTACATTCGGAGAACTTTTTTCTTTAAACATAGAAACTAGGTCATGTTTTTGCATTTTTATATTTATTTTTTATATTATCATAGAGAATTGCACTTAAAAAATTTATTCCTGGAGAAGTTTTTAAAATATTTCTAATAAATAAAGAAAATTTAGTTTAAAAAATAAAAAAAAATCAGGTTTTTTTCTACAGGTCTAATTTTTAATAAATTTCAATATTTTTTTATATGACACATTTCTTATACACTAGACTAGTGAATCACCTAAAATCTTTGCTTAATTTACATTTTGTAAAATATTTTGGTCCTTCAAAATCATACACATTGAATTTTTAACGAATTTTCATTTACTTTATATTTAACTATGAGTGTAATGTTAATAAAAATTATCCAAATTTTCTAGTAAATACTATTAAAAGCATTCATAATAATTTTCAAAAAAATATTTTAAGAACTTTTTGAGAAATCACATTTCAAGTTTCGACATTTTATTAAAAATACCGTTCTGAGAAAAACGCATTTGAAGTTTCTGAAAGCAACTTTAACTGTTAAATAAAAATACATGTTTAAAATTCCCCACAATTTCTTGCTTTCAAACTTTCTAATTGCCGAGTTGCTAATTATTAAAAATACTAAAAAAATGTTTAAATTAATCTTCATGAAAATTTAAAATGTTTTGTCCAAAAAATGTTCTTTAAAAGGCTTTAAATTCACAACTTCGGGTTTTGAAGTCGATACTTCCATTTCGCTTTCACAGCTGTCACTGATGTTTAAACAGGTGTAACTTTTCCTTAAAATGCCGTACAGACAAAACAAAAACAGATTTAGAAGCCACAAAGTTGAAATTTTACAACATAGAAATTTTAAAAAAATATGATTTTTGGCAAAAAATGACGTTTTCAACGTAGACAGATACCTTAAGACAAACTTTTAATAAATTTTGGGTATTTATTAAAATTAAGGCTCTTTTTGTACAGATCCGTATGCTGTTATTTAATTAATTTAAATTAATAAAACTTGATATTAGAAATATTCGAGAAGCAGAAATTGACATTCTGGCTGATAAAGCAATAAATTTCAAGATACATAAATGTTTATTATCATTGGCAAAAATATTATTCACTTCTGTCATAAGTCCATAATAACCCTCTGACTGCATATCTCATGATTTTCAAGGACAACGGAGATGTAGCAAAATTTGCTCAACATGCAATATTTTGAGTATTTTAATCTTTATTTCATTTTAGAATTTGGCCTTCATATGTTTACATCTAAAATTGAATTTTCTAAACATCTTTAGTTATCTAAATCAATATCTTATACAGATATTTATTGCAAAACATTACTACATTTTTAAACTTCTAAATATAAATAAATTTCAAACATACAATAAAAAAATGTACAATTTAAAATCAATTTTATTAAATAAATAAATAAATAAATAAATAAATAAAATAAAAATAAAAAATGAGTAGTCAGCAGGTTAGCTAAATTTTTCCTAATTTAATTTATGGGTGTTTTTATTAAAAGTGCTGAAGTAAAAAAATCTATATCATGAAAGTGTGGTATCTGTAACATTTTTAATGCATTTTTAAAAAATGTGACAAAAATGTTACAGGTTACCTAAGAGTGAAATCACGCCACAAAGGGCAGCCAGATAGGCAAAGTTTCTCAACTGTAGACCACAAAATATCATAGATGTATATTGAACGACAGGAAAAACAATAGTAAACTGTATGACAAAAGTACCTTATTTATATATATAAGATATGCATTTTAGAGATTTTTAAATATATATATATATATATATATATATATACACACACACCATAAGAACACCTCATCTCCCCACGTAAAAACTTGACATCTTAAACATTTATTCAACTAAATAAACTATAAGAGACTTAAAATAAGGCAAATATTTAATATATATTCTACTGTAATAAAAACTCACATACCTTGTCCTCACCAAGCATTGCTTCTATGCCACTGATTTTGCGTCCCTGTGCATTCCGGCCTTTCGTGCTACGTACAAATATCTGAGTGTAATACTTTAATTGCTATTGAAAAAGAAGAAATTATTATATTAAAAGGTAAAAATTAAAGGGTATCTGTTCAAAAAATGTTTAGAAAATTTTTTACCATAATAATTATAGCTACAATACATACATGTATGCATATATGTACATATATTTAATCTAAAATAGTGGATGCACGCATGTACACTGTCTACCAATAAGTATTTGATCACCTATGCAAATGACAATATCTGCGGTCCTGAGGTACGTCACAGCCTCTGCCATGATACATCATGTAGAAAACAGCATCGGCCTTAGTCGCATGCAAGATGCCGTACAGTTTGGAGCTCTCTGATTTCGAGAAAGGTATAATTATCGGGTATCATAAATGTAGCTGATGCTTAAGAGACGTATCTAGCAATATGCAGTACCCAAAATCGACAGTGGCCTATGTGATTAAGAAGTGGAAGATGAGACGTGATTATTGGACTGTGCCCCGAGTTGGCAGACCAATAAAACTGGCAGATAGAGACTGGCGAGTGCTGTCCAGAGAAATTTGGATTAACTGCACCCAACCGATGGCCCTCATCCACAAGGAGTTTCAATAGGCATTCAGGAGTATTGCTTCAATAAATACCATCCGTAAGGAAGCCCAGAGGCCAGACCTGAACCCTATCAAGAACCTCTGGGACGAGTTGGATCGCCAAATTAAGGGGTACACTACACCTCCAAAATCAGTGAAGGAACTTGTATGTCTACTCCAAGACGAGTGGAAGACAGTACCACTAGCTGTAATACAAAGACTTGTGGAAAGTATGCTCCGGAGGGTTCACGCTGTCATTGCCTCTCGTGGAGGCTCTACCAACTACTGATTTTGAATAAAGTTAGTTTTTCTTTTCTATCACAAGTGTCCAAATACTTATTGATAGACTGTGTATATATGATTATACACATATACCTAAATAAATGTATATAAATATGATTTAGACTGACCAGAAGCAGTAAATGGGCAACAACACACAACTTACATCTGTGTAGTAGAATATGCACCGTCCATCGTAGGAGCCAACAATAGCAATCTTCCCATTCTGACAAAAGTTGAGGGCTGTGATGAGCTTGGTCTGTCCATCCAGTTCATTCCACAGCGTCACCTTCTTATCTGGGATATTCCACAGACGGAGTTTGCCATCCAGGGAACCACTCAGGAAATAACGGTCATCCTAAGTGAATGTAATATGGCCCATATTATGAATCAGTGTTATAAGGCAGACATTGGGTAAAAGTTTTTGTTGGGAAATCTAAACCTACTCTAGTTATTCTTACTGTTTTGTGAAGTTTGAACTTATCATATTAGGCTTAATGCTGTCAGTCATTTCATTTGTCGCCATTCATTCAAATGGTATATTGAGGTAAATACCAGTTACTGTGAAACGGGCAATGTTTATGCGATCGACGATTAAGATATACGGGCGTGATTTAGGATCGTGGTTGGTTTTTCCAGATAGGTATGCTTCACCTGAGTGGCAACAGGAGTATACAAACATTAGGATGAGCTTTTAGGATATAAGCAGGTAGCCGAAGAGGCAGCTTGCAGCAGTTCATGAACACAGTTGATGATCACGGTAGATCTGCAGACGACAGTCAGCCACGGTGGTCGTTGCGTAGGTAGCAAGTATTCGACTAGTTTGAGCTATGCCAATTTCTTAAAATGCCAAATTTGAGCAAAAGCCATTTTATTTTTCTGACAGTACGAGATTTTGAATTTAAATTACACAGTGTAAAATAACTAAAACTTAATTTACGTATTGCAAATAGTATTTTTTTTTTAAAGATTGCAATTAGCAATAAAAAGAATGTTTTTTTTTTATGAAGATGCAGTCGTCAACTTATTTGACTTAATTTGTTTTAAACCATTCTAGTTAAATGATCACTCTGCTAAAGGGAGAAATTTTTTAAAGTTTTGAATATCATCCCCAAAAGTTTTCTTCTTTATACTTTATTGGTTTATATTTAATGTATTTTGTGATACAGTGAGGTATACATATCAGTATATAACTTATGAATTTTAATAACTCTGAGAGTACTGGTCACCATTACCATGTACAAAGCATACAAACTTTTAGAGCTAAAATGACATTCTGAAATGATTATAAGTTGTCCAATTTTTTAGTAATATCCAATTAGAAATATAGACAGAGATGTACAGTCATCTTGCAAAACAAAAATGCAACAGAGTGATAATTTCAAATGGTCTCTGGCCTTTTTCATTTCCCAAATGTCCTCAGAGGACTCTGAAGTAATGCTATTTTTAGAATGTATATAATATATATAGAAGTAAAGGACAACTCAACCCTGCCGAAACTACAAGAGAGAAAACAAACTTTTTTGTTTACTTTCGATAGACGTGAGTTAGACGGCACGTCTCGCTGACCGCTTTTAGACCGCCAAGATGGGCGCTGATGTTCTGCCAGACGGGCATTGATGTCCATTTTTATTTCGATTCTCCCTAGACACCAAATTTATATATAATGTGTAAATAGTTTAATTAAATAAGCTCATTTTAGTTGAGCCCTTGCATCTTTTCTACCATGGGAATAAATCTCCCATATACATGTCTATATATAAACTTATTTTATAAACATATTTTATATATATACTTTATATTTTATATTTCTTGTAATACTATTTTTGATACAAGAAGTGAAAGTACATAAACTGATTATATTAACAGTCAAATATTCCCTTTGTGTTCAAAAATAAGCTTAAAACTATATAAATGCCTTTGGTTATGAAATAGTGTTTACTACTTTGTCAAGATTTAGAAGAAAAGAATAGAAATATTTTGTACAAACTAATGTGGCATTGCTATGAGATTAGAGGGAAAACTTACTGTAATCCTCACAGCATCTACAATTATTAAATGAACTTACATTCCAGCAGTGTAACTCATTACACTGCTGGACAATGCCAGCATGGGAGACTGACTGAGGGACAAGTGCGATGTCAATTACCCCCCTCCCCTTCGACCCCATTGGACATGAGGGGTGGCTAACGCGGGTCAGTCGTCTTTGTCCTTGACAACAGCAGCTTTTGGATTTTTTGCTCAGCAGATTTGAAGGCCCCTTTGCAGGAAAGATGAAGCGAAGAGAACTTCAGCAGAGGCAGGGAACGCTCAACTTTTTTTTGTCCACCTGAAGACAGCATCATCAGCGGGAGTTGCTTCTATATTTCAGCGGTTTACGGCTTCTCCATATTGAGATTGAATATATTCTATTTGCGTCACTAGATTTTGCAAGATTGAATTTGTAAATAAAAAAAAAGTCTGCAAAATGGTAAGTGTTCGCTGATTTGTATCTTGTGTCTGAACTCTGTGTTATCTCAGCATGACCTGGTATAAATCATTAGTACGTAATAATTCATTAAATAAGTACATTTCAAAAAGATTATATAAGTTGCAACTTTTAACGTATTAAAGATTTGAAAATTGGAATATGGCCTAAACCTAATAAAATTATTATATTTCTTAAAACCAACTACGTATGCAGAATACATATGTATGCCAACACAAATGTAAACCAAGATGCTGTATGAAACAAAAAAAAAAAAAAAAAAAAAAAAGATATATATGAAAGGAGTACTCACCCGGGGGTGGAAGGCAATGGCGGTGACAAAGTCTATGTGCTGGAAACAGCAAAGGCACTCTTTCCTCGAAATGTGCCACAAACGAACTGTTTTGTCCATTGACGAGGAAAGGATGAAATAGTTCTGAAACAAAACACATATTTTTGAAACAGCTTTATACTGTTAAACTAATTATATATGTCGCTATAAACATATGCAGTGTTTATGCTGAAGTATCCCTAACCTGAGTTTTAGGGTTTGGTTTCATTTAAAGCAGCGGTGGGCAAATACATTTAAGTGCGGGCCAAAATGAAATTTCCAAAATGTCTCCCGGGCCGGAGGACTCTACCGCGTACGCTGTACACACGTGAATGTTTTGGGTGGAGATTTTCCCCACCCCAAGAATTTTTTTTGACAAAAACCATATAAGTATCATTTTAAAGCATTTGGACAGAGAAATTTGACAGTTAATAAAACAATAGTAATAATAATTTGTCCTAGGTGTATATGCAAACAATTTGTGCCCAGTAAAATATGTCAGGACATTTTTAAAGAAATATGACCCATTATATTAAATGAATGGTCATTCAATAAATCAGTTAATGAAAGATTTCATTTTGATATTTATTTATATCTTAACGATACAAATTATTTTATTTTGATCATAGTTATTACATTTTTATATTTATATTACATTTTGTAAATATAATAGTAAATAGAATTATAAAAAGAAAAGACAAACATCAAACGTTAAAATAGAATAGTTTTAGTGAATGCGAAACGTGAAATCTGGAATGTTCATTTGATATTATTTCTTCAAAATTTGGATCCCAATCACTTGTAGCAATCCTTAATACCGAGTGTAGATTTTCGTCAGTAATTTGTGATCGATATTTATTTTTTGTGTAAATCATTAACAAAAAAGTTCTTTCACAAATATATGTTGAACCAAATAAAACTAGGTATTTTTGAACATAGTTCAAAAAATGTTTGAAATGTTCTGTATTCAAAGCATCGTAGAAAACACTCAACTCGTTTGAGTGAAAATTTTCTTTTAGCCGGTCTATAGTCCCTCGAAGAGTGAGAGGAGTGCACGTTCAATTCTATGTAGTAAGCCGACCACACACTTTATATGTATGTTACACACATTAAAGTAGGGATAGGGTTACAGCTGTTCAAACTATAATACTCTCTATATATTTTTCATTATTTATATGTACACTACGCATACAAATACTGTAAATTCAACAAAATCTCATAAGAGATTAAAAAAATTGCATGATTGCAGGATTTTTCAACGGGCTAGATAAAGTAAGCAAAAGAGCCGGATCCAGCATGTGGTCAGGCTTTTGCAAACCTCTGATTTAAAGTGTTATGGTCTACTATTTTGCGTGACAAGAGGTAGTGAGACCAAGACATGCTGCTTAAAGCCAATTCTAAACAGCTATAAAGATTCATGCTTGTAACGGAATTTCAACCTATGAACTCCAGTACCAAAGAACAATGTCCTACCCACTCAGCCATTGTGCAGGCATTAATGAGAATAATGGGGTCCATGAGTCAATGAGTCCCTTAAATTTCCAGTAAAAAACCATATTTATTTAAGTAAAGAATATAATAAATATTACACAAATTTTCAAATAAGAAAAGATTTCTTTCATTTGCAATTATATATATACAAACTATATCCAAGCTATTTTTTTCACAATTTTCTGTTTGTATTTTAAAAGAACCTAACTGGTATCTTTTAAATTTGACCCTTATAAAGAAATCAATATTAAAATCTTCAGTTTCTTTTCCATAAGTCTATTTTAAAGACAAGTTGTGATTCTCTTTATAAAAGAGAAGCTTCTTTACTGAATTTCCACCAAAAGAGAAAATTTCTTTCATTTTCCTCAGATTATTTTAGGTTCACAATATCCAAAACTAGAAAAAGTTGCATCCCTCAGAAATTGTAAAATTTTTACTCTTCTCTCCTTAGAGTCTTTTGAGACTCTGGGACCCAAAATTTCATCCCATTATTACAAATTATTTTCAGGATCACAAGACCCAAAATATTGCTCAAGTTGCATACTGTTATTACAAATTTGCATTAAATAAACCTTTATATTGCATATACATGAACTCTGCATATACATCACAGTAATCTTCAAGATGGCACACACAGACTTTTTGAGGGAGCATATTTGCTTATAAAATAAAAAATAAAACAGTATGAAAAAATTCAAATATAAAACAAACACACTTTTAGTGTTAAAATATTCAGTCAAAAAAGTCTAAAAAATTAATTACTCAATTTACATTAACATATTTCTTTATCCCTTTTAAGCCACAAACTTTTCTTTTACTTTTTTTTCTTTTATTATATATATACAAATTTAAATATATCAATTTTAAAGACAAGTTGTGATTCTCTTTATAAAAGAGAAGCTTCTTTACTGAATTTCCACCAAAAGAGAAAATTTCTTTCATTTTCCTCAGATTATTTTAGGTTCACAATATCCAAAACTAGAAAAAGTTGCATCCCTCAGAAATTGTAAAATTTTTACTCTTCTCTCCTTAGAGTCTTTTGAGACTCTGGGACCCAAAATTTCATCCCATTATTACAAATTATTTTCAGGATCACAAGAAATGCAGCCGTGGGTGTATTTTTTACATATTTTCTAATTTCATATTTTGACTGATCGAATTGCGGAGATGTATGAATTTTTTTTCATTTAATACCAAATTTGAAACTTCTCTGCACTCTAGTTCTGTTTTAATAAATTCTGTTTAATCCAAAACTTCAACTTTATCTTTCGATAAAAGGGTTAAATTCCAAAACTAAATCTTCCATAATCAATTTTAATAATATTGGAATTAGTATATGTCCAGCAGTTACCCCTGAAGCTTCCAAATTACGAATTGAAATTTCTAATTCATCATACAATCTATGTAAAGTGTACGCATAATTTTTACACATTCTAAATTGAGAATTTTATTCATAAATGAATTTATTATAAGATCTTTTCGACCATATCTATCTTTTAGTGATGTCACACAACTATCATACTTACTTTCTGTTAATTCAAAACCCGAAACCACATTGGAAGCAAAATTTTGCTCTAGTTGCATACTGTTATTACAAATTTGCATTAAATAAACCTTTATATTGCATATACATGAACTCTGCATATACATCACAGTAATCTTCAAGATGGCACACACAGACTTTTTGAGGGAGCATATTTGCTTATAAAATAAAAAATAAAACAGTATGAAAAAATTCAAATATAAAACAAACACACTTTTAGTGTTAAAATATTCAGTCAAAAAAGTCTAAAAAATTAATTACTCAATTTACATTAATATATTTCTTTATAACTTAAAAGTTATAGTTTTACCCCTTTTAAGCCAGAAATTTTTGTTTTATAGAGGTTTGGTTTGGTTTTAAGTGCTACGGTCTACTTTTTGCAACATGAGGACTAAGGAGACCAGGACCTACAACTTAAAGCAGATTCCGAAAGGCTACAAACATCCATGCCACTGTGGGATTCAAACCCACGAATTCCGATACCGAAGGCCAGCACCCTAAACAATCAGCTATGATTCAGCTCTTTTATAGAGGAAATTTCCTTTCAAAATTCCCCAAATTAAAGCTTTATTTTTTTAATTTACAAAAGCAAGGAGCAATACATTAAAAAAAATGGAAATCTGATCTGAAATGCTGCAGATCCCAGAATTTTCTGGAAAATCTAATATACATATAAATCAATCACCTCAATAAAGAAAGAGTAGACTTACTTTAGACCAGGAAACGTCCAATATTTCGGCTGTGTGCCCTTTATACCGGCAAAATGGTTTTGACACAAATGGACCTTTGTCATCATTTTCTTCCTACAGATTTAAAAGAAAATTACCTTTCAATGTCAGAAATTGAATATTCTATAATGTCATTTTGAGATCCAAGAATTAATATAAAAAGTTTTCTACAAAATTCTTGTTCTTCATGTACTGACATATACAATAATTAATTGATAACAAATACTATTATTAGTTGTTTTGGATAATCTATTACCATATCCTCTATGATCTTCCCTTCAGACTACAATTAATCAATTTCTTAGTTCTCTTTGTTTAAACATACATACAAATTCTCAATAATAGTCCTAAAAAATAGTTCACTAAATAAAAATGTCTACCAAAAATATATTATTTCCAATGCGTAGGCACGTGCTTTTTGGCAGTTTTATTATGGGAGCACCATATAGGCAGTCAGCATTACCACCTAAAATAAGGATGGACAAACTTTTTTGACTGCGGGCCAAACATCAAAAGAAAATAAGTTTGACGGGCCAAGATCAATTTTTCTAAAATTTTAAAAACAATATACAAGTATCTAACGGTTTAAATACGTTAATGAGATGAATGAAATTGCGATTTCATTTTTAAAAGTTCCTTACACCAAGGTTTGAAGTGAGATGGACTGATTTTAAGGAACAGTGCTAAATCAGGGTTCCCACTCTTTTTCCAGAACAAAAATTCAGGACTTTCTAAGGACCAAAGTAACTTTTTACCTACCTGACTGCTTGAAATACACGACATAATGGCATGAACCCTATCTCTGGAGGAACATATTTTAATGATTATGAACCAGACAAGGTAAGTTCAATACATGCCATACAATATTTCAGAATTAAGTTTTTAAAAATGCCTAAATATTAATATAAGATAAATCTATTTGATAAAATCTAATTTTGAAAAATGTACATCTAAAGTTTTTTCAGTGATCAAACTAAAAATAAATTGTGAATAAAATACAATATTATAAACAGCACTTTGTGAGGGTTTAAAAATGGCTGATATATATATTTATATAAGTCATATATACATATATATATATATATATTAGATGATTATAAAGAAGAAAGTTTTAGACTTTTCTATTACATTCAATGCAAGGAAAATTAAACTTCGATAAGTAACTGAAATATCGACAAACCCCCATCCTCTATGCTTCGTTTAATTAAAATCTGCATGACTATTAGCTATTAGGAAAGGGCAGTTGACTTTATACTTTAAACCTTTTAAGTATACGAAAGATTATATATTTGTCATATAAAAAAATTGACAGGAAATCACATGACGACTGTGGATCTCGTTGATGGAGTAACTGATCGCGTTCCAAGGACCTTTGACAAAAATTAAGTAGTTTTAGGGGCCCTTAAAAATGAAAACTAAAATTAAGGAGTTCTTAAGGACTTTTAAGGACTGTGGGAACCCTGTAAATGCTCATCTGTCAGTCTACTTCTGAAATTATTTTTTCTAAGGTTCAAAGTTGAAAACACTTGTTCACACATATAAGAAGCAAATATACCGCCAATCTTCTGGGCATTAGATAATAAATTTGGGATATAAGCAAAGTAAAAAAGCAGATGGATATATAATGTATAAATATATATTTCTTTTAATTTACCTTGGACCGGCAACTTATAATTCTATCAGCGAGCCGGATAAAAACTTCCGGCAGGCAGGAGTTTGCCCATCCCTGACCTAACACAACCCAAACATAGTGGGTTCTTGTAACTTAGAATCAGGGACCAAGCAAAAGAGCCATAAACTTGGCCTTCCACCTCCAAAAGTATTGTTTTGGAGACAGTCACATTGACTCAACCCCAAACTGCTGTCAAACCTGCGGAGCTTTTTGTAACAATTAATAAGTTTATTAATATCCAAACTGTATGAAATATCATTAAAAAGGATGATTATAATAAGAAAAAGAAACCATTCTTAAGCTCACAAAATCAAAGTATTTAGTATTTACTAAAACACATCAATTACAGAAACAAAACTTTAGGAGGAAGATTATAGCAATGAAATTAAACTTAATATATTTGGAAGTGGTTGTCATCCCCATGTTCGGAGAAAGCCAAACACTTCTTTTCATCTACAAACTATTGACCTTTAGCTATAAAACACGGTAACTCCATTATAGTTAAGAGTTGTAGATCCACAAGCAGAGTTGGAAAGCTTGTTTCCATACATATAGTATCGGGGCAATAGCCAGAAATTACTTTCGGAGGGGGACATTGTTTTTTGTGAAGAATACTTCAATAAAACTACAGGTTTTCCTATATATAATCCTAATGAGTATCATAATACAATGTGATTTTAAAATGTCAAAATAATAAAAAAATGATATAATGAACAAATTTATAGCCTTAAATGAGTCATGTAGTAACTACATAATGGATTTAATAGTAAAATTAACATTAAAAATATATAATAATTTTTAAAACAGAAGTATAACTGTAGAAAAGGAATAATTTTGAAAGAAAATGAAAACGTTCAAATTTTTACTTGAATATTATAAAATATGCTCTATTTGAAATTTTCGCCCAAAACTCTTTGATTATGCAACAATATTGTGACGAAATGTCAAAAGGGCTAGTCAGTCTGTTCTTATACGTCGAATACTATTTGCCACTATTCCTTAATTCAATATCACTGTTCTAAGCCCAATGTTATATATTCACAGCTAGGCAGATGACAGACCCACACACATGGTCCCTTTTCTTTACACGAAACGGACTTTAAGATTTTCAGAGGGGGACCAGTCCCCCTAATTCCTCCCCTTGCTTACGGCCTTGTATAGTATTATGAAATACATGGTTTATAAGGACGTACTCAAGAAAAATCTGAAAGAAAGTGTTATCAAACTAGACTTGGATAGAAATTTCATATTCCAGTAAAACAACAGCCATATACAGCCCATAATATCGATATAGGGTGCATTATAATTACAAGCACCAAGTACATATGCCATCCTAAATACCAGACATCAATATCATTGAAAATATGTGGTCCATACTCAAAAAAAAGTACTAAAGTTAAAATAAAGATAAAGATAACTTGAAACGTGACCTACAAGAACAATGGTATCATAAAATACAATAAAGGCTAGTAGAATCTTTGTCGTGGGGCTTAGAAACAATAATAAAGGCTAAAGGGCATGCAATAAAATATTAATATTTTTTATTTAGTAAAAGTAATAGAAATTCAATTATAGTACTCTAAATTTTTTGAAGGAGAAATCTGAAAATGCTTATTTAAAATACAATACTCATTTTTATTTCTTGGTGTTTTTCTTCCAATGTTCTGTTTTTTAGTCATAAATAATGTTATTTATTAGGTATGAGAAAAATGTGATTGTGATGCAATTAATAATTTACTTTGTAAATTACATTTATCATGAAAAAGTTGAAAGTATTCTCAATTTTTGAAGCAACTGTTTATATACTAGAGTCTAAACTACTCATAAAATAAAAATACTTCAAAAAAACTTTTAAATCAAAAAAAAGAATGAAAATGACAAAAAAATTAAGGGGAAAAAATAGACCAACTGAAAGACTTATAGATGTTAATATGACATTATATATATATATGTTAATATGAATTCATTATTCGACCGAAACTTTACGAAGCAATGGAGGAATCCAATATACCAACTAAATTAATTAATCTAACAAAAACTACACTTAAGAGAGTAAAGTGTAGAGTGAAATTAGGGAACGATTCTTCTGAAGTCTTTTATACTAAAAAAGGATTACGACAGGGCGATGCCCTATCATACCTTTTATTTAATCTAGACTTAGAAAAGGCCATCAGAGCATCTAATAACACAACTAGAGGAACCATTTACCAGAAGACTTTACAAACCTTGGCATTTGCTGATGCCATTGCCTTGGTTGCTAGATCCAGAAATTATATTATACAAGCTTTTAATTTATTAGAAGCTAAGGCTAGTAAATTGGGCTTAAAAAATAAACGAAGATAAAACAAAATTTATGGAAACATCCCAGAGTACACCTAATCTAAAGTCATTTACAGTGGGAGGCTACACCTTTGAAATAATTTCACAGTTCAAATATCTTGGAACAACCATAATGACTTAACCCCTTCCTTCTCGCTCCCGTGAAAATGACGGGGTGAGATTTTTCCCTCTATTTGTCGCTCCCGTGATATTTCCGGGCTGGGGTATTCAGTAGTAACGCGTCAATAAGAATAAAATTAATTCATATCTTTTGCCAGGAAAATACTTTAATTCTGATTTTATACACCAGGTGGCAGTACCACTAAATTTTTAAGGTAACTGTAGTTAGTTTATTTTAAACCAGATTTCAGCACTAATCAAATACGTCTGTTTGTGCTATATTATTTGTGATCTTAGCCCAGTTACTTAGTTAGGCTCTTTGTGAATACACGTGGTTTGTGCTCAAGATAAAATTTGTTTTTCAATAGTGTGTTCAATATGGAGTCAGAGTCGGATAGTGAATTGGATTCCAACTTTAGTATAAATGGATCTGAGAGTGATTCTGAAATAACTGAATTTTATGAAAGTTCTGTTAGTGAATCTGAGAGCAGTGATGATGGATCTGCATTATTGCCTGGACGAATGTGGACTAAAATTTTATCTACTTCAGTAGATCATGCACCTCCACGTTTTAAGTTTTTGGGATCACCAAAGGTAAATATAAATTTTGTTCCAAGTTCTGGTGTCTTACAGTATTTTGAGTATTTTATAAATGACAATTTATTGGATCTCATCGTTTCGGAAACAAATAGATATGCTGAACAATGTCAAAATTTTCCAGGTTTCCGCCTATCCAAAAAAAGAAAACCTTGGATACCTGTCACCAAAGAAGAAATTCTTAAATTTATCGGTATTGTTATTTTACAAGGCATTGTAAGAAAGCCAGATACAAAAATGTATTGGAGCAAAAAACATTCAATTTCAACACCATTTTTCCGAAACATAATGCCTTGTAATAGATTTTATGAAATTCACAAGTTTCTGCATTTTGTAGATAATAAAACTTTTGATGCTAACGTACATCCAAATCTGGCCAGTGTTAGAGCACTTAAATGAATTGTTTCAAAAAGCAGTAACTCCTGGGCGTGATATTGTAATTGATGAAACCCTTATGCTCTTCAAAGGTCGTTTAGGATGGCGACAATATATGCCTAAAAAGAGATCCCGTTTTGGAGTAAAATCTTATTTATTATGTGAATCAAGTTCAGGGTACATATGGTCACAAATTATATACACTGGAAAAGGTACAATTTTTGATCAGAAATATAAAGATCTGCCCCAATCAATTCAAGTCGTGATGTCAATCATCAAGCCACTGCTAAGACAAGGGTATTGTCTGATAACAGATAATTTTTATACCTCGCCAGAATTGGCCGACATACTTTTAAAGTTTCAAACAGACATTTATGGAACAGTAAAACTTAACAGAAAAGAAATGCCTCAAGAACTGGCGAAAAAGAAAATCGCAAAAGGTGAAAATGTTGCCTTTCGTCGAGGTAAAGTTCTTGCTATGAAGTGGAAAGATAAGAAAGATGTTACCATGTTATCTACAGTTCACACAAATAACATGGTAGATGTACAGTGTCATAACAAAGTTGTCAAAAAACCTACAATTGTCACTGATTATAACAAGAATATGGGAGCGGTAGATATAGTAGACCAATATCTGGGAGATTATTCAATTGATCGTAAAAGAGGAAAGAAATATTATAAGAAAATATTTTTTCATTTGGTGGATCAAACTATTTTGAACTCTTATCTTATTTATAAAAAACTAGGTGGGAAAAAAAACCCATTTGATGTTTCGTTTATCTTTAGTAGATGAACTTATTGAAAAGTATCAGTTAACAGACACCATTCCAAAAAGAGGGGCCAAGCTTTGAGGATAATCCCAGTCGTTTGATTGAAAGGCATTTAAATAAAAAGATACCCCCAACTGATAAAAAACGGCAGCCATCTCGAGAATGCAAAGTTTGCTGCTCCAGAAGAGATGAAAATAATAAGAGATATAGGAAGGAAACTAGATACTATTGCCCAGATTGTGACGTTGGCCTCTGTATTTCATGCTTTGAAATATATCATACAAGAAAAAATTACTAATAATTATTTATATTAAACGTATGTTTAATAAAATTATTTTTAATGTTTAAAACACATAATTTTTAAATTTTCTTTTATTGCTGGAAAACCAACATTAAGTCATAGTAAACCTAAATGTTGGCTTTTCCTACCGATTTAATTTCTTTTAAATTTCAAGCTAAAAACAAATCAAAAATTAAAAATGGAACTATATATTGTTCATACACATATTTTTATATAATTTTCAGGGATAAAAAAATAGGCACTTTTATGATCATTTTCATGAAAATTTGCCGATCGTTAAGGGGTTAAACATAGAGATAAACAACAGGATCGCCATGTCAAATAAATGCTATCATGGCCTTAAAAACCAACTAAAATCTCGATTTATAAGTTTATAAATGAAAATTAACATCTATAAAACTCTACTTCGACCTATTCTGCTCTATGGAAGTGAATGCTGGGCAATAACCAAACTGCATGAAAATAAATTGCTGGCTTTTGAACGAAAAATCTTAAGAAAAATATTTGGTGCAGTTCAAGAGAATATTTTTGGAAATCTTTATTCAATTTTGAAATTTATAAAAAATATAAGCAACCTCATGTTGTTAAAGTCATAAAAATCAATAGACTGCGATGGCTTGGACACCTATTCCGACTCGATGACATAAAACAGCTCACTTTCACTAATCCTATGGGGCAGAGGAAGACCACCAATTAGGTGGCTTGACTCAGTAGAGAGGGACTTAATTACTATCAAAAAGGGAAACTGGAGGAGTCTTGCCGCAGATAAGAATGGCTGGAAAAAAAACTGCTTGGGACAGCCTTGGCCTGTAACAGACTGTAGTGCTTTAGAAGAAGAAGAAAGACTTACCGCTTTGTTTGCTTCGTCTATGCAAATATCTGGCTGTGACGGACTAGGAGAACTCTTTCCTGTCAATAAGAGATAAGAGTCACACATCTCAAATATACTTATGGACATGCATGTATGGTTATATGTCATGAGCAGAACATATAAAACATATATCGACAGGAATATACATAATATAGACTTGAATATATCTGTATCCATGTAATGGTACATAGATTCATAAAAATTTTTGATAAAGCTCACCTTCCCTGCTAAATTTCTGTCTCATGTCATCAAAATACTTGAAGGCATCTCTGAGAACCCAAATACGCAGGTCATGATCTTGGCCAGCTGTTGCCTAAAGGTTAGAGGTTAGAGGTCAAGTACTGAATGCAATAATAAATATACATACAGTAATATATACATACATTTCTTTATTTATTCCCATATTATATACAAAATTAAAATGTTAACACACACTTATGAATGTATATGTATACACACATCAATAGAATTATATATAAACATGTACACATGTACTAAGTCCCATTTATACCTGTACATATACATATGCATAGTTAATTGATAGAAATATATACACAAACATATTTACGACTGTACATGTCTCTGTAGAGTCATGTTATATCTCATGTTAAATATACAAGAAATACATCATAAAATACAACATTATATACACACACACATATATATATATAAATATATAATATAAACATAGGTCAGTATTTATATATGTATACAATAAAACCCATTTAAGGAATTCTCACTTAAGAAGTTTTCCCAATTAAGAAGTTTATATTTTCGGTACCCATTTTTCCCTCTATTCATACAGTGTGAAAATAACCCATTTATAAAATTTCATTCCAAACTCTTTCCCACTTAAAACTTTTCTTTCATTTCTAAGTTTACTTACAGAATGTGTTTATAGCTGCCTTTCGATTACTGTTTTTTTTTTTCTCCTCTCTCTCTCTTTTTGTAAAGGTCAATGTTTATGGCTGAAAACCAAGGCCGTAGGCAGGGGGAGGGATTTTGGGGACTGGTTCCCCCCCAAAAAAATTTTGAAAGACTATTTTGTAGAGGACAATGTCCCACGACTGTGTGTGTATGTGCTATCTGCCTAGTTGTTTATGAACATGGACAGTTATTTTCTTAGCAAAAAACCGCTGAGACCATAGCAGTTTTGCTGGGCTGCTGGCCGGAAATACAACACTGTATTCCGGAAATAGAGTGCTTTCCCTTTCATTAATTGAAATATCATTGACAGACAAAAGATGACTTTCTCCCTTTGTCCCCCTTTGAAAATAATTTCTGGCTACGGCCCTGCTGAAAACGATTGTTGTCATTTTTATTTAAAATGTGCCTGAAGAAGTTTTTAAAAGCTTTAGACAGCTGGACTGTTATCAATTACAAATTGCAGATAAAAAACAAAAAACTATAACCGATTTTTCATTGTAAAACTGATTCCAGTGGTGTTTAAAGCAAAATTTCTCAGCTGAATTAACGATAGTCTAAGGTAATTATGCTGCTTTTCTTTATTAGCTAATTTTAAGTATGCAAAAAATGTAAATTTTTGAGAAAAACCAACCCTATTGTTTATATATTATTTTATAAAAAAAAAACCTCTCCTCATTATCTATATAAATATTTTGTTTTTAAAAAAAATTAATTTCGTTTCAGAAGTTTTCTCTTTCCATTCCCTTAGAAAACTTCTTAAGTGGGTTTTACTGTATATGTATTTATATTTAAATATACAAAATATATATATATATATATATATATACACACACACATATGCATAAATAATGCTTATTGCCTGATTTCCCGTTTAAAAAGTTTTAATGAGTTAGACCCGTGAAAAACTTCTTAACCCCTTCCGGTAAAATGACGAGTCTAGCTCGTCATTAGTTTTTCATTCCATACCGCACAATGACGAGCTACACTCGTCATGCGATTAAAGTTACTGTTAAATAGGATAATTTAGTTTAAAATTTCTAGTGTACTGAATTTGGCAACACTTTTATCACTTGTGAAAATCACAAGTCACTATTGCATATTGTTTACTTGGTACAAGTCATTGCCAAATGAATGAGTCAGAATAAAAGAAAACCTACTAAGAAATGCCGTGTTACAAGAATCAAATTAAGAGTGAGACTACTCGGCGGTGTAAGAATTCCTTTGCACTTTGTTTTGAAAAGTACCACTAGCTTGAAGACTATTATCTGTATACCTTATTGATGTTTTGCTTTGATATTTTCTTAATTTTACTGTTTCTGATATTATTTAACACTATGTAAAAAGTGGATTTTAATTAAGAATATGTAAGAATTGTAAAATGAAACAAGTTTTTTAAATAAAAATTAAATGGTTATTTCAAGCACAGTTTTTCATTATTAAATCATACTGAAAGGGGTTAAGGGATTTCACTGTATATAAACATACTTATGTATATAAACAGAAATATATGTATATAAACAAACATGCATATGTACAATCATATACATGAAATCAAATCAATCACTATCTTTCTATACATATATATTGAGTATTTATTTATTCACAAATTTATATATACATATATATATATATATATATATAAAGTGTTATATGAAGTACTTACCAAAAGGCGTCCACAACAGGAAAATTTCAAGGTCCATATAGCACCCTGTATGAGAAACAAAATGGTATATGAATGTCGATAGTAATGAGCTATAGATTAGTTAAAGCTTAAGGCATTGAATTATTCAAAATTCAGACATGATAAATCTGAAAATTTACCGCAATGTTAATTAACATTATGTATATTTATCTGAATTTTCTCAAGATTCATACAAAGTTGAATAATAAAACAAAATTGGAAATTTAAATGATTTTTTTTCTTACAAAGCCATGAAATTTATATATAGTAAAATATCTAGCATTCATTTTTATCTAAGAAGTCACTGACTTGTAGGTCACTTTTAGCCTTTTATATAGCAACTAGCATATAGCCCATCATATGACGGGATCAGTAAAATTTTTAATATTCCAGAACTGTTAAGTACCCAATGAGGCAGGTAATAAAATGGTTTGTTTTTTGGCTGAGAATTATCTGGTTCACTCTCAATAGTTTATTTATCGTCATACTCCTCTAGAGTCTCCCGATCCTGTAATGCAGTTTAGAATCACATGGAATTCATTTAGTCAAACCATGTGGTTATGTATAACAAACAAACAAACTTCTTAATTTCCAAATATATATAAATTAAAAGTTAGATATTTAGTAGTCCTCGACTTATATGAAAAGAATTTATTGTTAATACCGATGATAAAATTTTCATTACAACAAAAAATAATCGATGATTGAATTTAAAATTATCACTTATATACTTAATCTATTATTTAAGTCAAATATAAAAGAAAATTATTTGCTTAATATGTAAGTTCAGCGATAAAACGTATGAAAATAATGCACGCGATATTTAAATAATTTAAAACAAGAAATGATTATATGAGATGGTTAAAGGAATGACGTCATAATGCTAGAAAAAAAAATGTTATTTTTACCTATTTATTACGTGAATAAATTGATAAATTTAATCGCCTGCCCTTAGCCGAGGAATCCATTCCAGGTACAACCGCTTCAAAAATTTGCCGACAGACACCTTAGGCTATTATTATATAGGGGATCAGCGATAAAACGTATGAAAATAATGCACGCGATATTTAAATAATTTAAAACAAGAAATGATTATATGAGATGGTTAAAGGAATGACGTCATAATGCTAGAAAAAAAAATGTTATTTTTACCTATTTATTACGTGAATAAATTGATAAATTTAATCGCCTGCCCTTAGCCGAGGAATCCATTCCAGGTACAACGCTTCAAAAATTTGCCGACAGACACCTTAGGCTATTATTATATAGGGGATTTAAGTCAAATATAAAAGAAAATTATTTGCTTAATATGTAAGTTCAGCGATAAAACGTATGAAAATAATGCACGCGATATTTAAATAATTTAAAACAAGAAATGATTATATGAGATGGTTAAAGGAATGACGTCATAATGCTAGAAAAAAATGTTATTTTTACCTATTTATTACGTGAATAAATTGATAAATTTAATCGCCTGCCCTTAGCCGAGGAATCCATTCCAGGTACAACCGCTTTAAAAATTTGCCGACAGACACCTTAGGCTATTATTATATAGGGGATCAGCGATAAAACGTATGAAAATAATGCACGCGATATTTAAATAATTTAAAACAAGAAATGATTATATGAGATGGTTAAAGGAATGACGTCATAATGCTAGAAAAAAATGTTATTTTTACCTATTTATTACGTGAATAAATTGATAAATTTAATCGCCTGCCCTTAGCCGAGGAATCCATTCCAGGTACAACCGCTTCAAAAATTTGCCGACAGACACCTTAGGCTATTATTATATAGGGGATATCTCTAAAACACATTATCGGAACATAAAAAATAATCAACACCCATTTTGGTAACCTATGCTCACTATTTTGTATTTTACAGTAAAAAATGTACTACCCGATAGGGGTTACAGATGACCTTCAAACATAATGAAATAAGGCAGGATTCTGATCAGGTAGGTAGTAGAGGGGTGCCCCCCACAGAATCTTAAAATTTTAAGTATATATACTGTAATGTGGTACAGTGAAGAAAGATGTTAAGTGAAAAATAAGAAGGTAGGATAAAAAATGGTTCATGGGTAAGATCTCAACACATTGTATGCGGGACATGTACTAGTACATTTTCTGACGATTGATACTTGAGCATGAGTCACATATTAGTACAGGTTAGTGTAACAACATGGTTTGGTTCTGGGTACAAAAATAACGGTATATACAGGAAAACAAAGCCGAAAGTTCTTGTCTACTACATAGATTCTGGAAACATTTAGACAAATAAAAACTAGTTTTTATGTCAGTCAATGCAGAACCACAGAACGGGAAGGTTGATTAAAAAAATCAATTTAGATTTAAAAATAACTTTTTATTTATCCTTGCAAAAATATTATATATTTGTTTATTTGTCTTTTTATATATTTGTTCATTTATATCAATATAAAATACGAAAAGTTGATCAAAAAATAAAATAATTTTTGATCTATTGAGATTTAACTGAATAACTAAATTAAAGCTCAAAATGCCCACTCACAGTACAATTCTGCTGTGAAATGTACCTGCATACAATGTGTTAAAAAATTCCGAAAAGTTTTGCTTCTTTTTTCAATTTAGTATATTTAGTTAGTGTAACAACATGGTTTGGTTCTGGGTGCAGAAATAACGGTATATACGGGAAAATGAAGCTGAATGTTCTTGTACTACATAAGTTCTGGAAAAATTGAGTCAAATAAAAACTAGTTTTTATATCAGTCGATACTGAAGTACAGAATGGGAAGCTTGATAAAAAAATCAATTTAGATTTAAAAATAACTTTTTATTTATCCTTGCAAAAATATTATATATATATGTATATTTATACATTATATACATATGTGTTTATTTGTCTTTTTATATATTTGTTTATATATATCAATATAAAATATGAACAGTTGATTAAAAAATGAAATAATTTTCATTTATTGAGATTTAACTGAATAACTAAATTGATGCTCAAAATGCCCGCTCCCGGTACAATTCCGCAGTGAAATGTACTCACACACGTGTTAAAAAATTCCGAAAAGTATTTGCTTCTTTTTTCAATTTAGTATATTTAGTTAGTGTAACAACATGGTTTGGTTCTGGGAACAAAAATAACGGTATATACAGGAAAACAAAGCCGAATGTTCTTGTCTACTACATAGATTCTGGAAAAATTTAGACAAATAAAAACTAGTTTTTACATTATTAGTTTTATGATTGCTCTTTTCATTTTTTTATAATGTAAAAATGTTTATATATAACATAATTTGAAAAAATTAAAACTATATACTACTGTTTCTATTTGATTTTTCATATTTACGATACTATTATAAATTTATCCACTAAAAAAATATATTTTTTGTTTACAAAAATCTTATGGTTGTTATTTATATATTTCTATTTATTTATTTGTTTATATATTTCAATATAAAATATGAAAAGTTAGTTAAAAAATTAAATAATTTCCGATCTATTGAGATTTAACTGAATAACTAAATTGATGCACGAAACGTCTGCTCCCGGTACAGTTCCACTGCGAAATGTACCCACACACAATGTGTTATGTGCTTCCATCTAGTCAAATTTTATAGTGTAAAGAAATGTCTAGATAGTTTCACAACTGCAGATTCCTGTAAAGAAACTTGAATGTTAAGAGGTCTATAATATCATTTATGTCAGTCTTTTTTTTTAATTGACAAATAACTAAAAACTTTTTTTAATAGAAAAAAAACCAGATAAAGATAATTTTTTTTTAATCTGTTTATACACCAGGATGTAATTTTATATTTTTCTTTAATGTATTTGTGTCTTCCAAGTTATTTTAGCTACTTATTTTTAATTAAATTAATGCTAATTGTAATTTTAAGTTAACATTTTGAATAACGATCATTCTAAGCTACAGAGAAATTCAGTCCAGACTTCATTCTTAGTGGAGGTATGTGAGTTTTAGTAGCTATGCATAAAAAAATTATTAAAAAATCACTTTAAAAAAATTCTAATCCAAATATTCAAAAAAGAGCTTTGTGAAGGTTTGCACGATGTAAATTTTAAAAGACATTTGCTGGCTATTTTATTTTAAGCTAAATTATTATCTGTTTGAAAGGAATAGGAAAAAACCTGTTAAAAATTGTTTAAAAATAAATTTAGAAAAATTAAATTGAAACCAAATTCTATGCATGAAGCTCTTCTTCCACATAATGTAGTGAGAAAGATTGTTAAGGAACTTCTAATGGGGGAGACTTATAGGCCTTGGCTTGATTCTGGTAATCAAAAGCAGGCCAAGGAGCTTAACCAGGGCTACGTTACCCCTAGATGAGGTCTAATGAGCTACTTTAGCTCAGTAGGAATGAGCTAAGGTTGGCCAGTGGCATGTTGACTGGCCACTGTTGCCTCAAGAAGCACCTTAACATTATTGGCAACGCGGATAGCCCAGTATGTAAGGAGTGCCATATGGCAGAGGAGAGTTCCTCACACATTTTTTGCAAATGCAACTACTACTGTGCCAAGAGATTTGAATTTCTTAGATATCACTTCATCGAGATTTGGGGAGCAGATCAACTTCCCGGTTAAATTGCTGTTTAGATTTATCTCAGCTATTGGTCTCTTTGAAACCTAATTGTTAATATTTCTTAACCTTACGCTGGGACTTTTTTGTTCCAGTATATGGGAGAGGGTTTCAGTACAATAGGCCTTAAGTAGCAGTGCTGGTGCCCTTATGGGCTGCCCACCCTAAATCTAAATCTAAATGCATGTAGCTCTTGCTGTATATAGGTCTACTACTGTCAGGTCACCATAAATTGAAAGACTCCCATTCACAATAAATATGAAAGGTACATTACCGTATGCTCTCCTCCTAACTCCTGGAGAACAGCGATGTTTTCGAATTCACTATTTCCCTTTTCAGCTGACCGTAATTTGCTTGACACTTTGATTTTGACAGAGGAACGGTGGTCAGATGGGATTTCTTCTTCGCTACCGTCATCTTCCGCATGCCGAGAATGAGTCACTGTTGAGAAAATAAAATGACATTTTGGTAACTTGCATCAGTTGGAAACAAAGCAATAAAATCCAATCAATTTTTAATAGCAACAATAATAAAGACAATACCTCTATCCAAGCCCCGATCTACAACTGTCCTTAACCGATTGACATCGACCCTGATTCTCTTCATGATGTCTCGACCATGGAACCTGTTATAAAAATTGTTTAATAAATTAATGACATATCAAAAACGGTCAAAAACAAACTATACAGAACTCCTATAGAAAATCTATGGGAACACCCAGGACAGACTTTTAAATTTGTACTTTTAAACAGATGCTTTTATAACAAAAGCTTTGCAGCTTACCATAAAAAATCCTGAAATTACTTTGGTATAAACCCTCATAAGGTTCCTAATGCAGGGTTGTATCAGTTTTAACCATGGGGGTTTAAACCAGTGGTTTTAACCATCCTGGTCAATATCAATTTTGACCAGTTTTGACCACTGAAATTCATTATTCAGTATATTTAATACTAATCAAACATAGTTTACTAGCATATGATAAAGGCAACTTATATAAACATAAATAAGACCAGCAA
>CM063500.1:123655876-123688376 GCA_032207245.1 Pardosa pseudoannulata | reverse complement strand
TAACCAATCGGCCATGGCCACTTTGATTTGAAAAACCACTGCACTTTCTGGATAACTAAATACATATACTTAAATGTACATATATGCATGTATAGATATACATGAATGAATATAAGTATAAATACATATGCAATTATATATACATGCACAACCAAAGGATGAGGTTTGGGGGTCAAGCGATCCAAAGATCCAAAGTATGACATCTCCTACCAGAAGAAACTTGTTCAAAATACTATCTGAGGAAAAGTTACCACAAACTCTGTTATGTGACTCAGCAGCTATTAATGAGCATGGTGGATCTTTGGGATTGAACTAGCTAAATGAGTGATGAAATCTTCCCAAGAGAGAGCTACTTAGTGAGCATTATTAACAGTGTGACAAGAACTTAGATCAGGCAGCTGGAAAATTTGCAGAAAATTTGCATTTATTGCACAGAAGAAAGCTTTCTGAAACAGGTTGGAGAATTTCAAGTCATAGACATTCCTTTAGATAAGATATTTTGTGGCTAGGAAAATAGATTTGAAGTAATAAGAATTTGAAAGAGGAGAATTTTTAGGAGATTTTAAAGTATTTTAAATAATTTTTATATATTGCATACATATGAAGGAAAGTATTGAAAAAGCATATATAAGGGATAACTTTAAAAAATAAAAAACATTTATTGATTCAGCATAGCTCCATTTAGTAAAATAAGCAGAGAGTATTTTGAGACTGTACCTGACATATTCGGAAGTGAGTCGCATGATGTGAAGAGACAAGGGATTCAAACACTTTGGAAGGTGCTCTTCTGCCAGGCTTAGAGGGATCTGTTCACCCGTATCCAGATTGCGTACAGTCACCTGAGCCAATATCTCCTGAAAAATAATATAAAAGATAAATCAATTCCTCATCTATTCCTGCCCACCCATATTGTGTTCAAAATCTTTTTTATAAAAATAAAAATTTCTTATCGACTGTATTTCGCTACCGTCACTTTATATATATACAGTCAAACCTATCTATCTCGAATCTCTTCGGAGTAAAAAAAATAATTTGAGATAAACAGGTTTCGAGATACACAGGTTTTATGAAAATAGACTAAGAAAATTTCTTTACGCAATACAAAAGATTGAAAATTTGAAGTATTTTTAGTTTCATTTACATGCACGACTCTTTTTCATTGTTTTGCAGCTGTTTTTTGAAGTGCTTTTTCATAATAGTAAAATAGTACTGGGTGGAATTCCCAATTTAGTGGCGACTACGTTTTACTTCATAGAAGGGTTTTCCTTCAAAAATGACAGAATTTCCATTTTTTTTTTTTTTTTTTTTTTTTTTTTTTTTTTTTTTGATGGTTAAAACATTCAATTTTCTTTTAACACCCGCCATTTTTAGCTCTAAAATTGAGACAGCAAGTTGCGAGATGATACTTTAGTCATTAGGCTGTGACTGAGAACCAGTTCTATTTCCAAAAAGAAATTTCTCCCTCCTCCTATTCCCCCCTCCTCAACCCCGATCCCTTATTATTCCAGGGCAGATAACCCAATTTTAGTACAATTCCAACCCAGTCACTAACCAAATAACCCTCAGAGAGAAAACTAGAAGTGTATTTTCCTGAAAATGGGAACTTGTGCGGTTGTCAACACAAGAAAGCTCTAAACTGGAAAGTTGCGTTTCTTACGAAAATTCGAGATAGACAGGTTCGGGAAAAAATAATTTGAGATAGGTTTGGAAAATACGTTAAATTTTTATTGAAAATGTAGGGAAACTGAAAAAATTCAACATAGACAGGTTTTCGAGATAGACAGGTTTGACTGTGTATGTATATATAATATATATATATATATATATATAAACATATGTATACTTTTTTTACATACATATACATACAATCTCCAAGTAAAATGTTGGTATTGCTGGAAATGAGCAAGCAAATAAAGCTGCCAGATCTGCAACCAATCTTCTCCACTTCCACTTACTGTACCCAGACATCAAGAATTATGTGGTTAATTTAACAAGGAAAAAATGGCAATATATCTGGAACCAACAAACTGACAATAAGCTTTATTCAGTTAAACCTGAAATATCACTCTGGCCTTCAATACCCTCCATTAAGCATGGCGTCATTGTTACTCGTCTTCGTATCAGGCATACTCGTTTCATCCATCGTCACCTATTGTGCTCGGGGAACCTGCTCCTATTCGTAAACATCGCAAAATACCTATAACTGTAAAACACATTCGAGCAGAATGACCAAGTTTTTACCGCCATTCGGCTTATCATTTTAACGCCCATTCCATATCTCTAATTTCATTGCTTCATAATTCACGTCATTTGAATCTTGTTAGTTTTTTTAAAAGATATTGGTTTTTATGCTTATATTAAAGGTCATTAACTCATCGCTTTTATTTATACACTGTTATTGCATGTTTTTATATTTGTTTTTATCCTCTGACATTCTTTTATTCCTCATGTTTTAATTTGTTATTTAAAGTAATGGTTTAAATTTTAACTATTTGTTTGGCACAATATGTCCCAAGAGGACTCAGTGCCAATAAACTTTATACAGGGTATCTGCCAAAATAAAATGTTTCAAATCCATGACTTTTCATGACTTTCCCTGATTTAGCAGATCATTTTCCATGACTTTAAAAAGCTTTCGTTAAAGTATATATGAATAAAACTTCTGACGTACATACAAATAAAATATATGCTTTTAGAGAAATTACAGGAATTTTATCATAAAAAAACTATAAACTTACTTTATGAGTGTTGATAAACTCACATACATAAAAATAAATTGTTGTATCTACATACCTAAGTTTAATCATATAGCAATTTTTCAATCAAAATGTTTCCAATTTGAATTCAGGGTACTTTGGTAATATCCAGTTGACCATGAATAATAGCCAAATATAACCCTATAAGTGTTTATAACAATATCCCTAGAGATAAACTTATATTTTGTGCAAAAATCTTAACTAATTTTTTATTTAAAAATTATGTTAATAAAATTTTAATCTACAATTAAAAAAAACCAGAATACCCACCCATTAAGCTTTCTTGCTTTGAGTTTCCTTGGTGAACAAATTTTACTTGGCAATAGGGTCAATAGGATAATACATAGATACCAAACTCAGTAACTTCAGCCAAATGACAAGTAAAAATAGAATTAAACAATTCAATGCATTTTTTTTAATTGGTAGTTTAGCAGATCCATGACTTTCCGTGATTTTTACTCATTTTACTTGAAAAATCAAGACTTTCCATGACAAAATTAATCCATTGTCTAAATCCATGATTTTCCATAACTTTCCAGGTGCGCGGAAACCATGTCTATACAACCAACCAACCAACCAAGTAAAATACGTATAACCAGAATCACACTCAATGAAAATTATTTATAAAATATAACATCCCTATTTACCTCATTACAGCAAATGAAAATGTTCATAAAATTATATCTTACTTTTCTAATTCCCCGAAATATATATTTCTTGCTTTTCTCAAAACTAAAGGCAGAATTTGAAACCCTTTAAAAAAAGAATAAGTAATTAAACAAAAATGAGATAATGAGACTTCAGCTGTACAAGAACCAACCCCCAGTGCAGCAAAAGATTGGATATTTAAGAAAATTCATACAGGATCCATACAGGATTAATTAGCCTATACATATTCCTACTAACGAAAATAATTTTGTTACATGACCCTGCACAGCTTAACTGAAATTCACCATTACGTATTAATGGAAGAGATAAAATAACAATGTGCAAAAAATGAAAGTATTAATAAAAATATTGCCGATCGAATAATTCTACTCTACAATTGAAAGTGAAAGTATCTGTTTTATCATAGATAATAAATATGAAATTTACTTTCCTTATTTCAAAATGAATTAATATTTACTTTACAATCTGTGGGTGGAATTCTACAAGATTCTCTTAAACCTATAGTCCTTTTCTAAATAAATTATTAAGTTTGAGTATATGTAGGCTTTCTTTGCCTCTAAAAACAACAAACCTCCATTTCGCATCCAAAATGTCCAATCAATGTAATTTTGGAAGTCAATCAGATGCTCAGTGTAATCTTTGAGGTGATAACAGGAGCACATACTTAAACACACAGATTGAATGTAAACAAGACTTTACCTGGTCCGTGAGAGGACGTCCAGAATCCGACCGTGTCCGGACCATGTAAGGCTGTTGTTTGACATCCTCTGGTTTCAAGTCCGCTGCTTCTAATGTGTCTTGGGATCCTTTCGAAGACACACTGTTTAAGCTCTCTGACCTTGATAGCACCGTGCGTTGGGAATTTTCACCATTGGGTCCCTCTGCCCTATCCTGCTCTCTATCCTGCATTGGAAAAAGGACAAAATGCTATATACATAATAAATACATATACATAATGTATATATATATACATATAAATATATATACATACATATACATATACACACACAGACATACATACTTAGGTCAAAATATTTATACATATTTATATCCACATATACATGAATGACTCATATGCAAAATCGATTGACTCCATAAAAGTATTGAAAAGTAATAAAATAGTACATGTTATTTTATAAAATTCCTATAAAATTTCTTTTAAATTATAAGTTAAAGTAAATGTTGTAAGCTGTATAATTGAAAATGTGTCTTTTCATCTAATAACATATAAAAACTTTAAGATAGAATATCCTTGGAGAAATAGGCATTATTACTACAATTATTTTTTAGATTAAGGGAGCTAGTGAATTTGGCAAATGAAAGAAAACTATTACAGATTATCTTAGGGAAATGTAACCTCAAACACAAAAAGAAAGCTCAAATAAACTGCAATTATAAACGTTTTTCTTTTATTTTATATATTTTTCACTTTTAATAAAGGCTATGTTACCTCAAACGATGAGAAAATAAAAGATTATAAATATTTTTTTTAAAGAAAATTCATATAGGATCCATACAGGATTAATTAGCCTATACACATCCATACTAATGAAAAGAATTTTATGTTGCATGACCCTGCACAGCTTAACTGAAATTCACTATTAACCCTTTCGCGACGGGAAGCACAAGCATGCACTTTTCTCTGAGGCCGGCAGTCACTTTTGCGAGTAAGTATCCTGGGCTGGAGAGTTTTTTGCTATTAAGCCTAAATTAATGAAATTAACGAAGTAGCAATGCTTTATTTAATAATGATGCGTAAAGTATTTAAACGGAATGTGATTTATATTATATGTTTATAAATACTTTATTTACTTAAGCTATTTTTTATTTAAATATATATTTTACACCTTTTTTTTCATTATTTACTTACTATTTAATGACTTTTAACATTACAAAACTGAATACTATGTTATTTAAAATTATTTTTTCATATGAAAAATTTTAAAAACAGGGATCTACACACAATCCTACGCTACAGTCCTTGCACTTGTAGTAACTCATTTGCTGTTTTGGAGGATTTTTCCGGGAATGTGAAAAAACGAAGCATCATCATCAACTTTGTCAGAAATGTCCTCCTCATCATTAGAATCACTAAATCCATTATGAACAGAACAATCAGATTATATTAAAATGTCACTATTACTACTATCCTAATCTGTTTCAGAATAAAAATCTAAAATAATTTGAGACATTTCAGCTATTTCAAGCTCAGTTAAACACTTTCGACACTTCAAAAATCTAACACTAAAAAGAGAAAAAAATCAAGTCTGTCAGATCTAATTCTCCAATAAAAACTGGACTGCAAACCGAAATACACAACACTGTAGCAAAAATAAAACTCTCCTGCTTACTATACACAAACACAATGTGCCAATTTAAAGAGCCGTCATAAAACATGTCATTCGGAAACATTCCTTTCCCATGATGTTTATATAATAAAAAAACCACTTGTATGTGTATCATACTACTCACATACTGCATACAATACATCATATCTACAAGTATCTAAAACCATATGGGCATACAATGCCATCTTGTGTCAAAAGTTAGTTTTTAAAAAGTTCCTGAACACTGGCACAAATATGTGACAGTCAGGGGTGAACGAGAAAACACTATAGCATGCCAGCATGTCGGCCAGAAAGTGGGTGCGTTTCTTGCTGGCATGTATACGTGACAGTAAGCACGAAAGTGTTAAGTATTATTTGAAGAGATAAAATAACAATAATGTGTCTATAATAAAATAACAATAATCTGAAATAGCAGCATTCTTCATTGTTTTTCACTTTTACCTTGCCAAATAATGCCATAACTGCAGTATAAAATTTTAATACAGATCGCAAATAACCATATTAAATTAAAATGAAAAGATGCATTTTAAGAATTCTAAATTTTAATATCTTATTTAAATGTATGTTCGAATAATTTATTTATATCGTTTCTGTACTAATTGATGTAAATAATTTTGACTATATTTTTAATGTGGTTAAATATAAAAATTTTTAAGTCTATCCAAATTTTCACTTTATTAGATTACTTTTTTTAATTTAAAGAAAATATAATCATTAAGTAAAAAGTTTAAATTTAAGTTTTTTAACACTAAAAGATATACTTTTTTCCATATACATTGAAAACTGTGAATCAAATGAGATTAAATTGAAAATTTAATCTGCAGATTCTGCACTGCTGCAGATTATACGATATTTTTCTCTGAAAATATCGCGAAATTTGTACCTGCGGATTATACGCCACTGAGAATTATAGGCAGGAAATAGGGATATTTATTATTCAATCATTGAAAATTTGTTATTTAGTAGTGTTAATACTTATTATTAGAGACATTTGTTTTCTATGTATACAGGAGTCAATCAAATACTTTGACATTAAAATTTTTTTTAAATTCTGTAAGGGGAGTTAATTGATTTAGCAAATAAAGCATTCACACTTATAGGCATTTAAATATATATGTGTACATGGCTCAAGTGATTGTGCCTCTATGTAAAAAACCTTGAAATTTATATCATTCATAATCAAAAACATTGAACTAAAAAAAAGTTAACTGCATGTTACTAATATAGATTTAATCTATTATTAGTAAATTTTAAGCAGCGATTTTAACTGTTAGTAAATTAAATCAACGACTGCTTTAATTTTAAAAATTAAAATGAAAACTTAACAAACATCTTTTGATGAATTTCACTGTCAGATGATATACAAATTCTTAGAACATGAAACACATTGATAACAAAAGTTTGTTAAGAAGCCTTCTTAAGGTATCCGTCTATGTTCAGAGAACTTTTTTCTTTAAACGTAGAAACTAGTTCATGTTTTTACATTTTTAAATTTATTTTTATATTATCATAGAGAATTGCAATTAAAAAATTTATTCCTGGAAAAGATTTTATAAAATTTCTAATAATAGAAAAAAATTAAGTAAAAAAATATTGGGGTTTTTCAAAAGGTGTAATTTTTTAATAAATTAAATTATTTCAATATTTTTTGAGACAACACATTTCTTATACCCTGGACTAGTGAATCACCAAAAATCTTTGCTTAATTTACATTTGGTAAAAAAGTTTGGTCCTTCAAAATCATACACATTGAATTTTTAATGAATTTTCATTATCTTTATATCTAACTATGAGTGTAACATCATTGAAAATTATCCAAATTTAAAGCTTTTTAGATCATTCACTCGTAAATACTACCAAAAGCATTCATAATAATTTTCAACATAATATTTTACGAACTTTTTGAGAAATCCCATGTCAAGTTTCGACATTTTATTAAAAATACCTTTCTGAGAAAAACGCATTTGAAGTTTATGAAAGCAACTTTAACTGTTAAAAAATTAGAATACATGTTTAAAATTCCCCACACTTTCTTGCTTCAAAACTTTCTAACAGCCGAGTTGCTAATTATTAAAAATACTAGAAAAATGTTTAAACTAATCTTCATGAAAATTTATAAAGTTTTGTCCAAAAAATGCTCTTTAAAAGGCTTTAAATTCACAACTTCCGGTTCCGAAGTCGCTACTTCCGTTTTGTTTTGACAGCTGTCACTGATGTTTAAACAGCTGTAACTTTTCTTTAAAATGCTGTAGAGACAAAACAAAAACAGATTTAGAAGCCTAAAAGTTGAAATTTTACAATAGAAAAATAAAATATGATTTTTGGCAAAAAATGACATGTTTTTAATGTAACAAATTATGTTTTTAACGTAAACGGATACCTTAAAATGAAAAACTTAAACATCTTTTGATGAATTTCACTGTTAAACAAATTCTTAGAACATGAAACACATTGATAATAAAAGTTTGTTGATAAGTCTTCTTAATTTGTTTTATTTTGTTTATTTATTATTTATTTTTATTTAATTTTTATTTTGCTTCTTTGAACTCAAACTACCATGATGGAAAATTTCAACCTTGATTGATTATTTCCAAATCTGGAAGGACAATTGAAAAACCCCAGAATTCTGGGGTACCCCCAGAGCACAATCACCTTTGATTTCTATATCTATATAACAAAAGTAATTGTGAAAATGTCTCACTTGTGGCTTAACAACATACTGGCCTTGCGTCGCACTGTGTAAATCGAGTGAATATTCAAGTTCCCTTGTTATGCTTTCAACAGGATCTGGAGGACTCGGTAGCTGACTGTTGGGAGGTTTGCTAGAAGGAACCTAGAATGAAAAGGACCAGCATCAAATCATTGTAATTAAGAATTTTAAAATGCAAATTTATAGCCCAAAAGGAAATGCTATAAATAAAATCTAAATAACAGAGTAACTTATATATAAGTGTATGAATAAATGAATATACAAATATGCATGCATATGCACAGATAAATTTATAGATAGACAGAGATATAAATATACAGTATCTTACATAAGAGACGCAGTTGGAGTTTCAACCCTACCCTGCCATAGATCAATAGACTGAAAATGAAATCCATAAATTTTTAAGTTTTAACAACAATTATGCACTTGTATTAATTTTTTCTCAAATTATAATATTATGCACACTTATATTATAATTTGACAAAACGACAGGAGCGACATCACATAGGTAAATTTCTTTATCTGCAGCACATTCATCTAAACCAGGGATGGACAAACTTTTTCGGCTGTGGGCCAAAAATCAACAGAAAATAAATTTTGTGGACCAAGATAAATTTTTCTAAAATTTTAAAAACATCATACAAATACCAAATGGTTTAAATACATTAATGAAATGAATGATGTTTGGTTTGGAGTGCTACGGTCTACTTTTTGCAACACGAGGGCTAATGAGACCGGGACCTACAGCTTAAAGCCGATTCCGAACGGCTACGAACATCCATGCCTCTGTGGGATTCGAACCCACGAACTCCGTTACCGAAGGTCAGTAATGAAATGAATGAAATTGCAATTTCCATTTTAAAAGTTCCTTATACTGAAGTTCGAAGTGAGATGTACTGATTTTAAGGAACGATGCCAAATGCTCCTCTGTCAGTCTGCTTCTGAAATGATTCTTTCTAAGGTTCAAAGTTGAAAACACTTGTTCACACATAAGAAGCAAACAGACCGCTGATCTTCTGGGCTTGAGATAATAAATTTGGGATATAATATTTAAGCAAGGTAGAAAAGGAAATGGATATATAATGTATAAATATATAATTCTTTTAATTTGCCTCGGACCGGCAACATAAAATTCTATCTGCAGGCCAGATAAAACCATTCGGTGGGCCATAGTTTGCCCAGCCCTGATTTAAAGCTTTTCCCATAACAGAAGTTTGTGTATGCTGTTGTAAGTATATATGAAGGTATGTATAAATGTAAGTGTATATATGAGTATAAATAAGTGTGTATATGTATACATATGAATCAATGTTTTAAAACAGTTGTAGTTTCACAAAAAGAATGTCATCCTTCAGTGAGAGAAGTCATCTTTTTGTTTCTAGTCTTCCTACTCTTCAAGTTTTGTTTCTATGAGGAATTGTTTCTAGCTCATCGTTTTTAGATGTTAAGAGGCCAAATACTCAATAAAAGTTGATTTGTCAAAGTTTAAAGTTCAGATGAATCACTTGAATTACGTAAGAACTACGTGGAAAACAATGAAGGATTTGTAAAGTAAGGATGAACATGATGTAAGGATGAACAATGAAGGATTGCAAGGTAAGGATTTGTATTCCAGAAAAAACAATAATAATTACACTCTTAAAATGTTTTTAAAAGCTTAAGGCAGCTAGACTGTTATCAATTACAAATTTCCGATAAAAAAACAAAAAACAAATCTATTTGTTTCTGTAAAATTGATTCCAGTGGTGTTTAAAGCAAAATTTCTTAGCTGAATTAAAGATATTCTAAGGTAATTATATTGTTTTCCTTTATTAGCTGATTTTTTAAGTATGCAAAAAACGTAAATTTTTGAGAAAAACCAAACCAATTGCTTATATATTATTCTATAATTATATGTTTACTCTATATTTATATGTTTTCTCTTTCCATTCCCTTAGAAAACTTCTGAAGTGGGTTTTACCGTATATATATTTATAGTTATATATACAAACAAATAATGCTTATTGACTGATTTCCTGTTTAAGAAATTTTCCCACTTAAGAAGTTATAATCAATTAGGCCCTTGGAAAACTTAAGTGGGTTTCACTGTGTATATATATATATATATATATATATATATATATATATATATATATATATAAAATATACTGTATTAAGGTTTCAGCAATGATCACATTTTCCTAAAATGCAAAAAAAAATTTTGAATTCAAAAGAAATTTTAGCTTTTTTGATAAAATTGCTTACAGAAATTCTTTCATTTTTTTGTTAATGATTGGTAGTAAATTTTAAATGTAAGTATTTTGAAAAAAGGTAAAAAAAAATTATTTAAAAGTTCTGTTTTTGTCATATCTAATATCACTTTTGAAGCAAGTAATTTCAGATATTAATAACTTCTGAATACAAATGTTTATCTTATATATAGCACATACAATAAATTTGGCATCCAAAGAACTTCCCAGATTGCAAATCGATTGACACTGGGACAAAAATAATCAATCTCCAATGCTGTTTTAAGATTATTTTTAGTTAAATCGCTTTTTGAACTCTTAATAAGAACTACAAAATTTGAATTCTTAATCCATATTCTAAAAACTATGATTTTTCAAGTTCTTGGAAACATAACCAATAAATTACTAAGAACTGCTATTTAGTGTAAAATTAATGAATAGTGTCGCTATCACACTGTTATATAAAAAAAGTTTAATAGGATTTATATAAAGATATAGTGAAACTATTATCAAATACGATTTTTCCCATTTTATTTTCTTCCTGGAATATCAATCTTGTTTCATGCACACATCATGCTATTACTTGAAACAGTAAACATCATTCTGTATAATACTGAACATATAGAGTTTTCATACTTTGCTTGTATGTTTAAAAAAAAAAATGAAAAAAAAAAAGTATATGTCATATCAATTAAAAATGATTTCATTGCAGCAGGTTAGCCTAGGTTTACATCATTAATAAATTGAAAGTCATTAACGACGTTTTCTTCTCTTATATTTTTATTGTATATGTGATACTAGCAAGTTTGCCCGTGCTTCGCTACAGTGAACTTAATATATTACTTTTAAACAAAGATTTATTTTTCGTGAATAACTCTCTAAATTCGTCACAGTTCAGTTCGAGTCATTGGCATATTTATATATTTCTATCATAGGCGTATTATAACATTATTCAGTTTTTATAATCGAATTTGTCTTATATTAAATTTGCTCAAACTTTTTTTATGGTAAAATATAAGTTTAATCCTAAATTACATTACTGTATTACTACTGTACGTTGATTAGCAAAGTTAACAGATCTTGCCATATTACGTGATAGAATAGAAAGCAGAGGTTTTGACAGCAACAGTGCTAATTTTGTTGGTATTAATAAATGTTGTCTAAAATTAAGGAAATTTATGACAAACCACATGGTTCTGAATGAAACAGAAACACACATTCGTATTGACAACCATATGGATATAAAGATAACTATATAAAATGATAGGTTTTTATTTGCCCAAGAGAGTCACTGAAATGTGTACTTTTTGTTGTTAGAATATTGTTGATAAACATTTCATTGTAACATAAAAATGAACCAAGAATTCAATTTAAAATTAGTTCTCATATAAAAATGCCATAATTTGTGTCCCATAGAAATGAAAGTGAATCCCTTTATATCTCAATTTCGAGGTGAAATCGAATGGATACAACGCAGACGATGTTTAAATAATATAAAATAAGAAATGAATAAATGAAATATTTAAAGGAATGACGTCATGATAGAAAAATATCATTTTCACCTATGTATTATGTAATAAATTAAAAATTTTAATCTTCTGCTTTTAACCGAGGAAAACGGTGTTTAAAACAATTACTTGGGATGACGTCACATTGCTAGAAATATTGCTTCTTTCACTTAGTTATAATCGTTTGCTTTTAACCGGGGAAAATAATGCTTGAAATAGTGATATGAAATGCTCGAAAAAGGGGGAAGGAATGGATTTCAAACCTTAAAAATTTACAAAAACCTCCCAGGGATATACCCAAACATTTCCCAAAATTTCACAGCGATTGGATGCATGGAGTACATACAGATAGACACAAATTCATTTATATATATATAGGTGAGTCAAATATATTCAGCAATCAGTGGAATGAGCTTAGAGTGATAGAGCAGATAATAAGCTAGTGTATCTACAAATTTAGACACACACCAAAAAAGAGATTATATACAGATAATCACATAGAGAGAAGCAAGTAAAAAGTATTATATAACAGTTTTAAATAAGAATGTAAATTAAAGAAATATGTTATTAGTCTAGTCTACAGAGTGTATGAAGTTTATGTTATGCTCAGAATAGTAGGAATAAAATGCAATGGCACATAAACATCCATTAAAAAAATAGATTTACAGCAAAAGAAAATGTAATTTTTAAAAATTAGTGTGGTATTAATTTAAATTATATGTACATACATTATGTGTCTATTTGCATATATATATATGTAATAATGGAGGTGCGTTGCTTAAAATATTTCTGTTTTGGTTTCAAAATTCTATATGTCAATTCTTATAAAATGGCAGCGTTTTTCTGGTTTTGGGATTTACACAAGGCATTCTGTCAGTGGAATGGGTTTTTAGAATTCGTGAGAACTTTCTATACAGCATGACTGGCTGTCTCTTGACATCAATCATGACATTGATTCTGGTTTTAAAATCTTTTAAACAGGCGAGCACCAAGGTTCGAAGAGGGACTTTTAGATTTCCCGTTCCTTGCTAACAGGACACAAGGTTCAGATGTATGCTTTGCAATTGTAATCATGTAAGATTGGAAATAAACGAATTATTTAGTCGAAGTTGGTGATATTTTGTTTCTGCATGCTGCACTCCGAACAAAAACAGTCTAGAGTCCCATTCTAGGATTGGGGCACTGGACTCAGCTGTTTCCATAACAGACTCCCAAAGGAAATGACTAGATTCCACAGGTGTTGATGGATGATATGTATGGCTTCAGTTCATCACATATATATATATATAAATATATGCGCACGCACACACACACACACACATGCATGCATATATAAACATCAATGTAATTAACATATAATGCACAAAACCATATAAAATAAATTCTCAAAAGAGAAACCTACAAATATAGCTGAATAACAGTAAAACATACCAATAACATATGTTAAATAAGGATAAGTAATAGCAAAACCCTTCTATATGAAATTTGATAGTTATATTCCCCCCTCCCCACACACACATATATGTTTGTATGTATATGTGATTTGCATACACAAGCAAATATATAATTTGCATATATATATATATATGTATTTCATTTATGGCACTACTATCTCTAACCTCAGTCACTACTACATCTATAACATGCAAGTTATAAGTAATCTTTAACACGGAAATTATAACTATCCTTGAACAACTCACTGTGCTTGTACTAGGTTGTACATTCTTCTTCTTCTTCCTCCTAGGTGGCGCCACTGGACATAACCCCTGATCCCCTTTCGTGCTGGCCACTACATCGGGCTCGCATCCTTTTGAATTGGGAAATGATGCAGCATTTAAATCTCGGATGCTTTCTGTTTCACTCATTGAGTATTTAGAGTCCACAGATACTGCATCCGGATCCCTCGACATATTCTCCCTTTCACCGAGGATCGAGCCCACTTTACCAAGACTCATCACACTACTCGTCTCATTTCGGTCACCACTACTCGTTTTTAGGACGTAATTGGAGCCACTGCTCTTCGGATAGAACCCTTCGACAGATGAGGATGCAATGCTACTCTGTTCTGAATGGATCTCCAGGATCTCATCATCGTCATTGAACATCTGCTTCCGGAGTTCCTCCACTTTGCGACGACGTTGCTCGTTGTCTTTGGCTTTACGATATGCTTCCTGGAAATATGAAAGAAACAACTGAGATCTAATATATATGTATAAATGTAAGTAAAATGTAAAAAATTAAATTAATAAGTAACTAATTTATTTTTCCCAATTTTAATTCCATGAAAAAAATATTTAATTCAGAGAGCACAATAATTTCCATTTCCCAAGGACAAGATTAGAAAAACATGGAGCCATTTGCCAGCGACAGATGGGAAACATGTTGAATAGACAAAAAATTTACATCTTTAGGATAGAAAGCTTTGGGATGAATTTTAAGTCAAAGACTTCTTTGATAGGTCATTTAGAGGCTGGGAAAAAGATTTTAAGGAATTTGAATGGGAGAGAGAAGGTTTTGAAGGAAATACTAAAGTTAAATAATTTTTATATATTATATATATATATATATATATATAAAATAGACATATAAAAGTTATACATATAAAAGAAATTTTAGATATAAAAATTTGATATGTGAAAAGATAAAAAAACTGATGAAAATCATTTAGAAAATGAAAAAAAAAATAAAAATAAAAAAGGAATTTTTAATTATGTTGTATTAGAAAAAGTTAATAGTAAAGTTAATAGTAAAGTTAAAACATGTGGATAAAAATTTACAAACTTCTCAGAAAAATTGCCATATTGAAGGAAAACTATACAGGCTAGAGGTATTTTTAAAAAAATTCTCTTTTACTCCATGTGTACAAAAAAAAATTAATATTTTCTTTTGTGATTGCATAGTCCATACTATGGAGAAAACTATATAAATGCCAAATGAATATGGATAAAAATTAAGACTAATGACAAAATAGAGTTTCTTATTTCAATCACATTCTGAAAGTTGGTGAATAATCAGGGATTTTCCACAAAATATCAAAAAGAAATATTTAAAAACCATTCTATAAATTCTATAGAAATTTCACTCTCAATTGCTTCTTTTATAGAGTATCACATTTTGTTTTTGGTATTTTCATAAAACCATATCAGTTGATTTATAGAATAAATATATTACAAAACTGCACTTTGTATAGGCAACTTTTTATTAACCAGTTACTTTCCAAGTTTTTATGATACATAATATTTTTCCATTTTCAATTCATATATGTTCTGTTAAACACAGATATCACCCTTACTTTAAAAAAAAATATTTCTAACATGATCTTGATATGACTAAATTTTCAAAAATAAATACCTACAATGTTATGTCCCATGACCCCCAGCCTTATAGTACACACACATTATTCATAATTCAGTCCAACAAGTATTTTCAATGTATGCATTCCAGATTTTTTCCAGTTATTAAAGTTTTTGTACATTACTCATTTTTGCTAGAATTGCTGAAAGATCATTTTCAACCCTGAGGAGTGGTTGGGGCGTTGATTTTCTGTACCAAAGTTCGGGGGTTCGAATCTCACTTTGGCATGGTTGTTCGTAGCCATTTGGAATTGGTTTTAAGCAGTAGGTACCAGTCTCATTAGCCCTCGTATTGCAAAAAAGTAGACCATAGCACTCTAAAGCAAACCAAACCAAATCAATTCTGAGAAGAATAAAAACATTTCTTCACAAAAGAGCTGATCACAAGAGGTTGACAATCTTAGCATTACTTTCGATGCATATAGAGATAACTAAAAATGAAGATGGTGGTTTGACAAGTTGGCTTTAAAAACTAAAATAATTAATTTATAACTATAAAATGTTAGTTTTATAAATTACTCAGTACATAATTCAGTTTTCGAATTTAGATTTCATACTAGGTATGTAGTTTTGTAAAAGAAAAATAGAATGAAGTGACATAATTTCTTTCTCAAAAATTTTTTTTCCCTTGCCATTTATACAGGGTATCTGCCAAAATAAAACTTTTCAAATCCATGACTTTCCCTGATTTAGCAGATCATTTTCCATTACTTTAAAAGGCTTTCGTTAAAAGTATATATGAATAAAATTTCTGATGTACATACAAATAAAATATATGCTTTTAGAGAAATTACAGGAATTTTATCATAAAAAAACTATAAACTTACTTTATAAGTGTTAATAAACTCACATACATAAAAATAAATTGTTGTATCTACATACCTCAGTTTAATCATATAGCCATTTTTCAATCAAAATGTTTCCAATTTGAATTCAGGGTACTTTGGTATTATCCAGGTGACCACGAATAATAGCCAAATATAACCCTATAATGTTTATATACAATATCCCTAGAGATAAACTTATATTTTGTGCAAAAATCTTAGCTAATTTTTATTAAAAAATAATTATTATTATAGTAATAAAATTTTAATCTACAATTTAAGAAAAAACCTGAATAATATACATTTACCCACCCATTAAGTTTTCTTGCTTTGAGTTTCCTTGGTGAACCAATTTTACTTGGTAATAGGGTCAATAGGATAATACATAAATACCAAACTCAGTAACTTCAGTCAAATGACAAGCAAAAATAGAATTAAACAATTCAATGCATTTTTATTTAATCAGCAGTTTAGTGGATCCATGACATTCCATGACTTTTACTCATTTTACTTGAAAAATTGAGACTTTCCATGACAAAATTAAACCATTGTCTAAATCCATGATTTTCCATGACTTTCCAGGTGAGCGGAAACCATGTTTATAAAATTACTTTAAGTTTGTCTTGTAAGTATTAGAACGTAAGTTATATATTCTCTTCTGGCGAATTCAAACCTGGTAAAAACTTAAAGCACAAATTAAAAGGCACAATATCCTTGTCCAATATCCAGTCCTTGCCCAGTGGACAAGGACACTCTGTTAAATGGTATTATGACTGCACACAAATGCATTACCTTCAAATCCTCTTCATTGACATTCATCTGAGGAAGTTTCATCACATTATCTTTAACAGATGAATTGCTGGCCAGACTATCAATCTAAACAAAGAAAAAAATATTATATAAAATAATGTAAAAATTTTCAAAAAATTATATAATCCTTTGTATGCATGTGTACAGTAAAACTTCTCTGAGCGGCCACCCTTCTAAACGGCCAATTTTTCCTGGCATGGATTTTTCAACTCATAGACCTAATGGAAAATAACCTGTATCAGCAGCCACCCAACCCCCTCTAAATGGCCACCAAGTAGGATTGCCCCTTTCATTTTTTGGGAAATTCTACTCGCTCCATGCTTTAATTTTGACCGAAAAAATTCAGTCAGGTTTATGGTCGGATATAAGACAAAGGATTAACTTGAGAAATCTATTAACATATTCCCCCTCCCCTTCTAAAAAAGATTAAATCTGTTATCTCTTTTGTATTCTCCCCACACCCTTCAGATAGGGAATCCCTATTGCACCATCCATAGAAACTCAGGGAGGAACTGAACAATCAAGCATTGAAGGTGTCCTAGGGCTTTGTTTGGAATTCCAATCACTAAAGTTAAGAAAGAATTACACCTCTGTCAGCAAAAATGTCATTCACGCCAGTTTCATTTCATTAGTTTGTCAGTCATCTGAGTTGCAACGATGTCGAAATGTGTTTTTCTAACTCTCGAGCAAAGCATTGAAGTTCTGCGTGAATATGAGAAGGGCAAATCGGCAAGAAAGTGAGCTGAATTATTTAACTGCAGAAGACCAGACATCAACAAAGTCATTAAAGAAAAGAATTTGATTTTGAAGGAGCACGAAGACTACAGGAACAAATAGAAACAAATTGAAGCCTTTAAAAAAAAAAAAATGTAAAGAAGCATGAAATAAAGTACTATTTTCTCATTAGATAAGTTTAAAATTTCATTCACATAAGGAATATATGTCATACTGATTTATATTATGCATTACAGTAATTATCTTATAATAGTAAATAAAATCATTCAGAGTGGCCAATCCCTCTAAACGACCAAATGTTCTTGGCATGAAGCAGTGGTCGCTCAGAGAGGTTTCACTGTATATATATTAATGTGTCTGTGTGTGTATGTATGAATATTTTTATACAAATCTACATAGTTTACAGTAGAATTCTAAAATTATTCAAAGTCGTAATTTGATACTGTGAAAAATATACTGTCTACATTAAAATCATAGTTACAAAACAATACAGATGCACCCATATATACATGCATATATTAGTACATACAGTTATATATAAATAAATATATATATATATATATATATATATATATATATATATATAAACAAGAGGTACTAAATGGAACTTTCACAAAATATCTAATCTTAAAACAGAATATACACAATATTTTCTTTTCAAAAACCCTTCACAAAATTCTTTCTGTGACAAAAGGATTTTTCACAAATCTGAACCATCATATATATTGTGTATATATATATAGTATATATATATATATATATACACATTAAATAGATATGTCTGGGGAAATAACAGGAAACCTTATGTTAATTTCAATCACTTTTTATCTCACGTTTCATATAGATGTTTTGAAACGTATTTTAATCATATTCATCACCAAACTGACGCTGTAGTGTAATGAAAAGTATAGAGCTTCCAAATGTCAAATTTCTGTCCAAAACGATTTCAAAAATTTTCGTGATCCCATTCGTAGTACTTCATGTTTGAAGCTTTTACCTCTTTAACTCTCTTTACGGGTGGCAACACCCAGTCATCAAGCTATATAGCACAGAAAATGCAGAAAAGCAAAAACCTTGGTAGATGAAATAAGCTCTTCTCAGTTTAAAAACAAAAACAAAATAATAAAAAATACACCTGACAACCGATTAATACTTTGGTTCTCTCTAGCCTGATATTAGGCAGTTTACCTACACTCATCATTTCACTTTTGTATTTTAATCGTGAAGACTCTTTAATTGTGATTCATTGCCGTAGTAGTGATTTAATCACTGCTCTCTGTGTATGGCAAAATGATTTCAGGGTTATCCAGTAATAAAATGTCAGGAGAGAAAATTTCTTTTGAGTTCATTTGCTAATGGTTAGGCTACGGACTTAATCATAGATCTTAAAAACTAACGTTTCACAAAACATATAAACTCTTCTTAAAACAAAATTGGATCTAAGGGGAGTATAATCAACACTTGGATTTAGCTTCTATCTCTGAATTCAGAAGATAAGTCACTAATTAGAAAGCTGACACTTGTGAAAAGCTGGATAACAGCTTCACACTAAGTGAGTGAACTGTGAAATTAACCCTTTGATAAATGTAAAATCTATTTAAAATCTGTATATTTTTATTTATACATAAATATACATATAGTTTTCTTTAAAAGTAAGACTTTCTCAAAAATGGAACTTTAACTCACTGCTTATTTTGTAATTTATATCTCTTCAAAAAACAGATCCCTGTTTTCACAAATTTACAAAACAGGACCCTTTGATGAAAGATCCAGATTTAACACTAATTTCACAGTTTAACAAAATGAAGTATAAATAACAATTTCACAATAACAAGACCCTGTCTGAAAAATCTGAAGTAAAACTGATAACTGTTAGTCATAAAAACTAAAATATACAAATATATCAAACATTGTCTGGTACATCAGCAAAATATTAATAAAATAGAAAAAACATTTAGAAATTAATATATATATAGGTATTATGTAATCCATTTTTTATAAACTCCTTGACAAGGAGAGAGCTCAACAGCTAGCAGTAATATAAATGCAGTTGGGCTGACATTGAAGAGAACGGCACCAGTCTAATTGAAACTTTATTCCAGAGCGGTTATAATGCACATCTATTCTACTGAATGACAGACAAAGAAAAGCCACAAAAATTACTCTGATTGAACAGAGGTACACCCAAGAGTGAAGACAGAAAGAATTTTCCAATGGTGAAAAAAAACTTAATAAGCAAATTAAATGCAAGATCAGCAAAAACTCGGAGCCATTAGCCGCCAACAGCTGGGAAACGTACTGAATAGACAGAAAGTTTACATTTTTAGGATAGAAAGCTTTTGGAAGAATGTTAAGTGGAAAATACTCCTTTGATTAAACTATTTAGAGGCTGGGAAAAAGATTTAAAGGAATTAGAATGGGAGAGAGGAGGTTCTTACGGAAATATTAAAGTTAAATAATTTTGATGTATTACATATATATATATATACATGTACATAAATTTATTAAATGAATGGTATGAAAATAATTAATAACTAAGAAAAAAATAATAAAGATAAACAAACCTTTTCTTTAGATTTATCTGGCACATCAATGGATCTGAAATGACAGTAAGATAGGTAAATTTTGATAACTGTAACCAATAAAAGGAATTTAATTTCAATTTGAGAGAAATATAATTTGGCATAAATAAGCAATGTAAAATAACAGAAATGGTTTTCGATTTGAATAAACAACTCCTAAAAAGTTGTTTTTACCTTTTAGAAATACTAATTTTTAGGATCAAATTGTAATTCTAAAAATTTTAATTACAAAATGAAAAAAGGTTTGGAATGAAAGAAAGCTAAGACTTTTCAAAAATATTAATATACACAACTACTTTAAAGTATTATCGTGATATATCTATTCCTTATATAATAATAACCTAGGTTGTCTGTCCCCGAATTTATGAAGCAGTTGTACCTGGAATGGATACAGGGATCCATATTGGATTTTTTATGAGTTAGGGTTAGCAAAATTCAAAGCGAGAACCCCAACCCCCCTTTTCAAGCGCTTAATGCTATAATTTCAAGTCTTATTCTCCCTCTTATTCTACACTAAATTCATTCTTGATATGAATTTAGTATAGAATAAGAGGGAGCAGCGAGGGCGAAGCGTAATATTTCAACTGGACTGTGTTTACTCGACCCTCATATACTCTAATTAGTTCTTTCAACATGTGTAGGCCTAGCACATACGGTAGAGTGTCTGCCCATTTCATCGTCGTATTTCTCGGGTTGACGGTTCTGTCCCCGACACAGCCGAATTTTTCTAAATGTCTAATTAATTTAATATTTTCTCCTTTTTCTTTTAAATTCTTATCCCTAAAGTTGTTTTATTATTTTCAAAATTGTTTTATTATTTTTAAAATAAATGTTTACTATTTTTTCAACTTTTTATGACTTAAACTTTCTTTTCATAATATAATAACAGCCTAAGTTATCTCTCAGACTGTCCTTGAATTTATGAAGCAGTTGCACCTGATATGGCATCTATGTTGGATTTTTTATGAGTAAGGGTTAGAAAAATTCAAAGCGAGTAAAGTTTATCTTTTCCTAAACTATAGATCCGATTCCAAAATAAATTGGTATGAATAAGCATTGTATTACAGCGAAAATTTCTGTCATATTTAAAACATTCGAAATCCACCTTGACCCCCTTTCGAGCATTTAAGGCCATTATATCAAGCCCTATTTTAGGAGCAGGCTATTAAATTTATCAATTTATCACATGATAAGCAGGTAAAAATAACAATTTTTTCTAGCATTATGACGTCATTCCTTTAACTATCTCATTTAATCATTTCTCTTAGATTATTTAAATATCTTCTGCATGATTTCCATACGTTTTTTTATTTAAACTTAGATATTACCTATATAATTTTCTTTTATATTTGGATTAAATAATAGATTAGGTACATATGTGATAATTTTAATCGATTGTTTTTGTAGAAAGATGATTCTCAGCCAAAAAACAAACCGTTTTTTCACCTGCCTTATAGGGTACTTTACAAATCTGAAATTTAAAAATTTTACTGATCCCGTCATATGACAGGCTATATGCTAGTGATATCAATATCAATTTTGGGATGTATTGCAATAATAAATTTATAATATTGTACAGCCCTACTGTACATACATTTGCACCTGATAAATTCCTTTCTCAAACACAAAAATAAAATCGACAGTTCCAGGTTAACATACATTAAACTTATTTTTAAATTTAAAAAGAAAAAAATCTTAGTATTAGATTAATTTCACCACCGAATTCTAGATGGCGCTATTCAGCGATTGTATAAAACCAAACTATATGCAAGATAGACTAGTCTGATTCGATCTGGGGTTTTTTTTTTTTAATCGTGATATGTTGTATAATAAAAAGAAGGTGTGTTCAACAGTTGTCCTCTGTTTTCATCCATAATTCAATTTCTACCGATTCTTCATACAAATCCGAAGAATAAACAATGCTGAATGGTGCTGGCCTTCGGTACCAGAGTTCGTGGGTTCGAATCCCACAGTGGCATGGATGTTCGTAGCCGTTCGGAATCGGCTTTAATCTGTAGGTCCCGGGCTCATGAGCCCTCATGTTGCAAAAAAGCAGACCATAGCACTCCAAACCAAAATAAAAATAAACAAAGGGTAAGCAGTTAACTGATTTGATTCTTCATTACTGTTGAACATTTAGTGTTAATTAACTTAGAATAATTCTTAAAACCCAAAGTTCAAGATTCGTGATTATTCAAATTCGAAATTCAATAACTATTCAATACACTTAGCTATACAGACTTCATTTGTGTGGTACAATAAGTTCAATTTTTAAATTATGCATGACAGCAAAAATGTTTTAGAAATACAGATATAGATACTTTTTCAGTCCTACTTACTTAACTCGAACAGGAGTCGAATCTTCAGCATCAAAGAAGATGTCTGAATCACTTTCAGATGACATCTTCAAGGAATATGTTCTTATAAAATCACAACTTTAGAAACCATTACAAACTCTGAAAAGTTAAAAATATATATCAAGAAAATTATTGAAAATTATAATTTTATATATATTTTATATGTGTGTATATAAATACATATATATATAAAAGTAAATATAGTAAGTTTCGGTAAAATACTTAATTTAAAAAAAATACAAGTACCAGTGTTTTTAAGTTTTCTCTTTTTAGTTTATTTCATCATGAAAATTATTCTTGGATCATTCCATATCTTATCGATTTCTTTAATAAGTTATCTCATTTTATCTCTATACATATATATATACATACATATACATATATATATACATATATATGCATATATATACGCATATATATATATATACATACATATATACATACATATACATATATATATATGCATATATATACGCATATATATACATATATACATATATATATACATATATATATGCTTATATATACGCATATATATATACATATATATATACATATATATATATATACATATATATATATATATATATATATATATATATATACATATATATATATACATACATATATATATATATGTATATGTCAGGTCTAAAAAAGGGGTGGTTGGAAATTATGTGAGTTATAGCGATTTTAAAAAGGGAACTCTTTTATAATATAATAAATGAAAAAGACCCATGTTTGCATAACCTTTTAGGATAATCCGGTCAGGCGGAAGCATTTTGAAAGATATTGATGAGTTTGCAAACAGATAAGAGTAAATTAGCGCATGGTCATGGAACTGTGGACACACTCTACGCATGTCTTCGACGAATAAATGAAAATGGCTCAAGTTTTGCTTTTAAAAGGAACGATGATTTAATAAATTTATTATCAAGAAAGATTGTTTTCCATTAGCCTTAACACTGGATGTTTCAAATATATATATATATAAATATGTATATATATATATATATATATATATATATATATATATATATATATATATATATATATATATATCAATGTATGTATAAATGTGTACATGTTTATATACACATGTAAACACTAAAATATGTGTAGTGTCACACTAATAGCTAGTAGCACAAATATTTTAATTACCAGGGCATATTTGGCAACACCTATTCTCTATATATACCTATTCTCATAAAGAGTTACATTCACTCAACCAGAAATTGAGACCAGGCAGAAACTTCATGAAAGTTGGCTTTATTTCATATCAAGAATCATTGACAGTCAAGGAACACATCTGACAGCTACAAGAACTGGATTTAAAAAGTATGTAAAAATGTCCCCAAAATCAAAGACTGATCACATGACTCTTAGTTCTTGAAGGATAATTTCTGAGCCACCTGAGTACATGTATATGAGTGTGTGCGTAAAGAAAATTATCAGGGATTTTCAAAACTTAAATCAAGGGCTAAAAATTCCCTTTTTAATCCTCCTTTTCAAACCCTAAACCTAGATGGACCACTGGAGCTACAGGTTACGCCCTCAGAGAAGGGGCCTGACCCATTATAACTCTACATGGCCCTAGTGGACAATTTAGGAAAGTTCCAAACAAAAAGGAGATGCACAATGTCATTGGGCAGATATTTTCCCACAAATGTTAATCCAGGTGTTAAGGGTCTTGTACATAGAATTTCATGCTAGCTGACCCCTCTGTTTGTCCTTTCCGTATGATGAAGTGGGAACTCATCCTCCAACATTATCTTAATAAAGGTTTTTAGCTAAAACGGTGTCATTTTTATGGCCATGACTGCAACCACCCATCGAGAAATCCATCTCATGACATACATATATATATATATATATATATATATATATATATGTATGTATGTATACATTTGTTTGTATTTATGTGTTTACATACTTAGACATTTGTGTGTATGTGTTTATATATTTATACATGAATGCCCAGGCACATGAGAATAGTCAACAATTTGATCACCCTCGACAAACTTGGCAATAAATCATTGAAAAGAAAAGAGAAGACTGAATAGGCAAGTTGGTTGGAGGCAAAAAGAACTGCAAAGGATAGGAGGGGGATGGAAAACTAAACTAAAAGACATATGCCTCTAGACATAAAAAGAAATGATGTTGAAGTATTTACATAAGCATAAATAAATGCATGGACAATACTGGTTCCTTCAGCTAGTATTAAAAATAAAAGCTAAAGTTATAATATTCAAAATTTTTAATCTGTTTATCAATGCTTAATTATCTAAAAATAAAATTTATGATATACGTGAAATAGTTGAAAAATATATTTTTGTCAAAAAATGTTTACCTCAGAAATTTCACTTTAAAATATATTATAACATACAGCAGTTGATAAATATTAAATACTTATGACCTAGTTGTAATAAAACATACATATAGAATGTAATAGAATAGGTGTGATGTTCACTTTTTATGGGCATGCATATGTGTGTAGATGTGCAAAATAAATAAAATTCTACAAAAAACATTAAATCAATAAGGCCAATGCTTTAAAATACATACAGGAAACTGTTCATTTTTTAAAATAATCCAAAAATATATTTACTTTCTAACTCTATACTGATGTTATGTTAAAACATAAAGTTGTTTTTTAAAACACGACTATGGCTGTTTTTGTTCTTTTATAAGACAACAACAATTAAGCATTTTTTATCTTTATTTTTTAATTTACATGTTTCAAACATTAACACTTACTAGTTTTAAACAAGTTTAATATATAACAAAAATTTTATTTCTTGACTAATTATAATTTACCACAAAGAAATATATATCTTTCAAATGAAAATATTAAAGTTTTGTTTCTACTTCTAATGACCTCCAAGTCATTTTTAACTCAAAAAATAATAAATGTAATGTAAAACAGCTTTAATTTTTTTTTTTTTAATGTGTGAACAAAGTTTATCTGAAATCCCTTTGTAACCATGGATATATTAATAAATATTTTATGTTTAATGTTTATTTCTATTATTGTGCTTTGTGGAATAACATTACTTAAACAGTTTAAAAATTACTTGTTTTACTATACAATTTTATTTACATCTATTTCAATAGGCAATTAATGAAATTATATCTAAATATATTTAAAACCTTTTTCAAAAGAATGATGTGCAGAACATGTTTCTAATTTATTGATTTTAAATGACATAAAATAAGTTCACAGAAAAAATGAAGAGAAATTTAGAACTTTAGAAATATTAAGTATCTAGAAAAATGAATATCCTTCTCATCTCTTGTACTTAAGGTATCCGTCTACTTTCAGAGAACTTTTTTCTTTGAACGTAGAAACTAGTTCAGGTTTTTACATTTTTAGATTTATTTTTTATATTATCATAGAGAATTGCACTTAAAAGATTTATTCATGGAGAAGTTTTTATAAAATTTCTAATAAATGAAGAAAATTTAGTAAATAAATCGGGTTTTTTCAAAAGGTCTAATTTTTTAATAAATTATTTCAATATTTTTTGATGCAACACATTTCTTATACACTGGACTAGTGAATCACTTAAAATCTTTGCTTTATTTACATTTGGTAAAAAATTTTGGTGCTTCAAAATCATACACAATGAATTTTTAACGAATTTTTATTACCTTTATATATAACTATGAGTATAACATCATTAAAAATTATCCAAATTTAAAGCTTTTAGGTCATTCACTAGTAAATACTATCAAAAGCATTCATAATAATTTTCAACACAATATTTTAAGAACTTTTTGAGAAATCCCATTTCAAGTTTCGACATTTTATTAAAAATACCGTTCTGAGAAAAACGCATTTAAAGTTTATGAAAGCAACTTTAACTATTAAAAAATTAAAATACATGTTTAAAATTCCCCACACTTTCTTGCTTCAAAACTTTTTAATTACCAAGTTGCTAATTATTAATAAAAGTACTAGAAAAATGTTTAACTAATCTTCATGAAAATTTAAAAAGATTTGTAAAAAAAATGCTCTTTAAAAGACTTTAAATTCACAATTCCCGGTTTGTTTTGATAGCTGTCACTTTTCTTTAAAATGCCATAGAGACAAAACAAAAACAGATTTAGAAGCCTAACAGTTGAAATTTTACAATAGAGAAATTAAAAAAAAATTATGATTTTTTGCAAAAAATGACGTTTTTAACTTAGATGGATGCCTTAAAGATGCAAAGAATTGCACAGTGATGTAACCCAAATATTTTTTCAGGGAGGGATTTAAGTCTTAATCCTAAGTACTGTCAACTTTCAGTCTTTAAAAAAAAATACTCGTTATACACACATTTACATACAAAGTAAATCCATAGCATAGCATTGCATGCATACATATGTATGTCATAAAACAAATCTTCTATACTGAATGTAATTCCATTATATCTTGAAAAAAATATATTTGCATTCATATTGCATATTTTATTTTACACTAAGTCAACAAGTTTAAATTTGCCTGGAAAATACTGGAGCATATTTAATTATCCTGTATTTATAAGACGAACTTACACTAAAGTAATTTTATGAATAACTAAAAAATATATATAAATATTAAGGAAAGAATTAGGACATATGATCTTTTTCTTTTTTTAACAAAATTACATGCCTTGAATGACAGCAAAATACAAAAACAGTATAGCATAATCAGTAACATATAAACTACCATTTTATTGTAGTAATTTCTAGTTTTTAAGGCCAGCTTATCTAAACTTCATCTAGATTTATAGTCACGGCTAAAAACACTGAAAATAATGCTAAATTTGTCAACCTCATGTGACTAGTTCTACTGCAAAGAAATACTGTTACTCATGGTTGAAAACGATCTTTCAATACTTGCAATAAAAACTAATAATGAACACAAATTTCAATAAGTTAAAAACAAAAAATCTCGTAAAGTATACATTTAAAATATTTCAGGGAGGGTCCAAACACCCACGCACCCTAACTCCTATATATATGTCCTTGGTATGACATGTAAAGAAAGTATCCTAAAAATTTGAGATAATGTGTGTTACATTCCATTTTCATGGTTGATTTGACATGGAATGACCCAATTATAAACATTCCAAAAAGCTATAAACAAATATTTTTAATACTACAATGAACCATTTAATACCTATACATAAATTTTAATTCATTTTATTATCTATTAAACACAATCACATTTACTTCAATAAATCTTGACTATCATTTTTTATTTAATAACTGAAAAAATAACTGGTGATAAAATAGAACATTTCAGTACCTGCATATCTGATATGAAAAAAATATATATATACACCAAAAAAAGTTAATATCTTATTCGATTAAACCTTGTTAATACAAATCGGCTTGTTGATTAAATGCATTTAAAGGGACTAAGGCAACAAATTCCTTATCAGAATAATGTTAGCTATTTTCTTTTTAACAATTTGGTTACATAAAACATTTGGTTACATGTACACATATTACAATACAAGAACTAAACAGAGATTTACAAAAAGAATAAACATATCAGATTATCAATTTTTTTTTTCTCTCTAGTAGCACTACTAATCATCCAACGAAACCTGATCAAAAGAAAATATTTAGAAAGCAGATAATTGCAATGACTCATATTCGGCTTGCACTTTTACGAATTTCGCATTTATGAAAACAAAATTTCAATAATGCTGAGCATAAGTAGCAATTTCTAAGTAAGCATTTAATATAATAAACATACTCTCCCATATGTTGAAACTATTTATGTAGGTAATCATTCGGTACCCTTGACACGAATTAAATACTTGAAATGACTGCACCGTAGGATAAACCGATAAAAAAGTGTATTCCGCATTATTCCATAACTTTACAACATATTTTAAAAAAGATACGAAAATAAAACTTCCACAAAGTTATCCTTGCTCCTGAATTTTATGTATTTTGATTATATTTGTCTTCACACAGCTCGAAACGTCACGTTCGTAAATAACTGAGGGGAGGTAAGAAAATAGGGAAATTTAAATAAATAAATAAATATTACAAAAATTTTATATATCATAGAAAAGTTCTCTAAAGACATTTTTTGTATGAATATCTTGGTAAATGATGGGAAAGTTATGTCGCAGCAATATCGATTACAAGTAATCAGAGATTAAATACAAGTTGTATATTGAGGCATCGTATGACGACATCGCTTTGTTTCACCTTAGTTAAATCAAACTAATTCGGTTACAATAGATAAGTAATAATGGTAAATATAAGGCGATTTCACGCAGTAGGGCAAATTCTCAAATTATGATGATTCTGGCTTTAGTTTCAAATGGAAGGGCAGTTCATGTTGTAAACATGAAAATGAATGGGTAGGGCATTATAGTAGTTCGTGACGTTGAGACAAATTGCTTTATTCAGACTAGATCGGAAAGTTGTTAAAGAATATTGCAGATAATTATTTACTAGTTCTAACCAAATATGACGGTACCAGCAAAAGGCCCACAAACGATTATTTATCAAATAAATGTCGCTTTCACTGACATTCCTCCAATTTCCATTCATTTTCCCAGAAAATATCTAACAAAGGAAGCTTTATTATATTATTATTAAGACACTGTCGGACCTTTGAGGCATAAAGAGAACCGATTCGGGGAGTTACAAGCTATTGCAAAATAGAATTTTCTGGATTAGAGGGTTCGGCCCAGGGAATCCATTTGCACCAGCACCTTGTATGCCTGGTACTATCACTGCATTGAGTTTGTTGTCAATTGCAATGCAACTGAGCTTTGGGACAAATTAAATATTTCGGTGATAATCTGGACCGTAGGATTATTTGACGAAAAATGCTGAGAATAATAATCTGAAACATTATAGAGCCTGTAGGAAATCATGTCATGCATCTACTGCATAATGATCATATAAGATTGGTTAATAACTTCCTGCTGTGTAAAGCTGATATCCGGACCATTTTATTATACGACTAAGGCCCGGTCTTACCTAAGTCGTTTAACGTCTAACCAATATTAATCTCTGTTTAAACGGAGAATTGCATCTCATTACTTGGATGGCGCCATGAGTTAATCACGGTTATCCATTAAACGATTTTGATGAGACCGTCGCGGATAAAACCTTAAGGTCTGTTAGGAAGGTTTTCAAGTACTTTAATAATGATTTTCCTTATGGGGATTTTCGTTTAGAATATGCATTAGGGACTAGGTTGTAAAATGTTTTGCAAAATATTTAAACCTTAAATTAAATTGAACTGTCCGATTTGCTTTGGTTTTTTTTTTCCAGTTAGATAGCTACCGCAATGCGGGGAGTCTGTCCAAAATTTCAGGGTGAAGGGACGAGTTTTTGACCAAATGACACTAAAAACACAATTAGCACACATATATTCTATCTAGAACTCATATTACTGTAACCGATTAATGGTCAATTTAACAGGATGCTGCTCTACGGTAAAGAAGTGTGTTTGAATCGTACTATAGCATGAATACTACATTTGATATTGATGATGTGCCATTCTCATCAATAATCATGAATTATAAAAGTAGTCCGTAGTGCTCTTAACCAATCTGCATACTTGCTTACTGAAATGAAACTACAATGAGCGATTAGACATAGGTATGATGACCGAGGTAGCTCAGTCGACATAGGCATCGAGTTTACAACCGAACGATTGTGCGTTAGAGGCTGAAGCAGGGGTAAAAAAGCAGTGTTGACTAATAGCGGCTGAAGCATTCAAAATAAGTTCATGGTCTTAAAGTTCTCTAAGTTTAAATGATACCTGTGTAGGTGGCAGGCCAAGTATAAGAATCTTTAGGTTGGTCTTTGCTTCCAAATTAAGAAGACCTACTTTCTATGGATACTTTAAAGAAGTACATCACCAATATGACCAGCCCATGTGGTTAAAATGTATACTGATCTATGATTATAAAAGCCGAAGGTGATCATTATGGTTGCAGCATTTATCCTTAACAACCTAAAACGATGATGAATTTTGAACTACCAGGAATCCTAATTTCCAAAACCTTAATATCAGTCTTAAAATGTAAGCATTAGAATCCCATTATACTTAAGTAATTAAATAATAACATCTAGAACAAAATGTGAAGAAAAATTGGAAAATAGGACCAAAATAAAATGAAAAAAGGCCACAAAGGTAAGAAAACCAAAAAGGCATGCCTTTTTGCTATTTCATAAATCTAACTGGAGAAAACCAAACAAAAAAAATAAATAAATAAAGCAAATCGGATAGTTCAATTTAAAGTCAGGGTTTAAATATTTTGCAAAACATTTTACAGCCTAGTCCCTAATGCATATTCTAAACGAAAATCACCATAAGGAAAATCATTATTAAGGTACTTGAAAACCTTCCTAACAGACCTTAAGGTTTTATTCTCGACGGTCTCATCAAAATCTTTTAATGGCTAACCGTGATTAACCCATGGCGCCAACCAAGTGATGAGATGCAATTCTCCGTTTAAACAAAGATTAATCGTGGTTAGACGTTAAACGACTTCGGTAAGACCGAGCCTTAGTCGTATAATAAAATGTTCCGGATACCAGATTTACACAGCAGGAAGTTATTAACCAACGTTATATAATCATTATGCAGTAGATGTATGACATGATTTCCCTACAGGTTCTATAATATTTCAGATTATTATTCTCAGCATTTTTCGTCAAGTAATCCTACGGTCCAGATTATCACCGAGATATTTAATTTGTCCCGAAGCTCAATTGCATTGCAATTGACAACAAACTCAATGCATTGATGGTACCAGGCATACATGGTGCTGGTGCAAATGGATCCCTTGTGCCGAGGCCTCTAATCTATAAAATTCTATCAATAAACACCAAAAAGAAAGAGAGCAGAAAATAAACGGCTAAAAGATGAAAAGGACACATGTAAATAAGCGAGTAGAAAGTTTAGGGATAGAGAAACACAATTTATGTGGGCAGGGAGATTAGAACACTGCGGCAGCTTGAGAAGAAATGGAACTTTTGTGATTCTAAGGGCCGATCCCACCAAAGTCGTTTAACGGCTAACTACGATTAGCCACGATTAACCCTGGCGCCAACCAATGGGAGAACGCAATTTTCCGTTTAAACCGAGATTAATCGCGGATAGCGTTAAACGACATTGGTGAGATCGGCCCTAAGGGATTCACTCGAGATTGGGAGAACCAATCAGAATGCCCAAAGACATCTAGACAGTGATGGTTGGACGAGGAATCTTATCACAACTAAAAAAGATTGCCATATTAGTATGTATTCATATGGCATGTCTTTCCATGATGTTTCATGAGTGAAGACGTGTTCAGTGTTCGAACCATATTTCTTCTTCAAAAGACTGATTATTTTATTAATTACATTCTTTATTTTACTCTAATGTACATATAAAAAGAGAGCTTTAAACAGTTTGGACTGCACTGGAACGAAAACGTATAAAAATGTGTAACCCTGTGTTAGTTATAGACATAGCCTACGGAATGTACGGGTAATAATAAACCTTTCAATTATCTTAATCTAATGCGTAGAATTGGCGTTAACTGATACAATCGGAGACAGTATATGTCATGTGACTTCGTTTATTTAATCTCGGCAAACAGATACTACACGTTTTGCTGTAGAGT